>PYAF01001757.1:570849-585341 GCA_007407185.1 Glycine tomentella
AGTTATTAAAAAATATTTCTTTTTATATATTACTTTGATTTTTATTTCATAAATAATTGTTTCAATATATTCAAACTTGACATTTAAAAAATAAAAAGAAAAGTATGTTAATTTATGAAGTTAAATATGTTTTAATTTAGTTTATGCAAATAGAGTGATGTTCGCTTTTAGTCATTAAAAGATTGTCTCCTAGATTATATTTATGAAAATTTGTCACGTATTTTTTTTTTTTAAATAGGAATTGAAGATTATGTTAAGATATTTATAATAATTCATATATACTGTTCAATTAACTCAATTAAATATTTTGCCAAAAATTTGTCACGAGCGATTCTTATTTTCAGAGATATGAAAATGTGTAATATGATAATAAAAAATTGAAGAGAAAGAACCATATAAATTAATATTTTTAAAAATGATATATAAAAAGAAATATTTTTTAATAACTAAAAGCAAACATCTCTATTTTTATCTATTGATGAAAACATCTCTATATTTACATAAACTAAAGATATAAGCAAATTATAAATATAATTTTATAAATTTAATAAAAATGCATTCATTATTTTATTTTCTGCTGAAAGAGGCTAAAACCCAAAACAGAACTACATAATGCTGAAGAATCAGCATTCAGCAAGGCCAAGCCAAAATCTGGAGGATCAAGAAAAGAAACAAGACACGTGCTTGATATCCCGAACTATTTGGTAATGGGGATGATTATCAAGATTCAAGACAGCCCTTTTCTATAATCTTCACTACTTCAGCAGAATCAATCTGCAACCTCCACGTCTAAAAATCCACACTCCATTATGATAATGGCATTATGATAATGTCAATGTTTCAAATTGCAATTGAATTTTGTTAGGGATTCGAACTCAAGACCTGTTACTTACCCACGTGCAACTACTCAAAGATTAGTAGCTTCATAATTTTACCCGTTGACCCGTTGAAATTCATAAATTTTAAATAAAATAAGAAGAAGAAAAATGATGTAACTTTAAATAATCAAATTTCAAAATAAATTAACTTTCACCAAGCGAATCTAATCAAGTTGATTAAATAAAATGTGCAAATTATTAAAAAAAATTAAAATATATATCTTCGATTTTTATGAATATATAAAAAAATAAATTAAATTGACTCCATATATATTAGTTAACTCCTCGAAGTGGCAACAACTAACATGGAAAAGAAAATGGAAGTCTCTTTGTGATTTTCTGAAAGTTTCATAAACAAGGATGGATAGCCCACCTTATTTAATATGGTCTAGCATGAAGGGAGAAATAGATTAGTTATGATAGGAGCCGCGGTTTGAAGTTAAACCTAACGGTTGTTCTCAAGAAATGAACCAGCTGGCTAAGAAGACAGCCTTAACATGATGTGGCGAGTGTGGATCATTATAAATGAAAGATGTTTCCACCATCCTCATCGTTCCCACCCCCTTCTACATTTTGTTTTTGGTGTGTAATCAGGAGGTTTTTAGATTTCTTATCAAGCATCCAATTAATCTCTTATTCACCAAATAGACCTATATTTTAAGATAAAGTGATATCTTCAATTATGACTTTATGTTCAAGCTGGGAATAGAAATTCAGACCTACATTTTGTTAGTGATATATATATAGACACACACTGGGCTAGCTAGTGGGCACTTTTTTTGAATTCTTTGCAGATTAGAGAAATTAATCAAACAAACCGTGGCCACCGTTGCTTGTTGATTTGGATATGCGGGTCACACTGGATTCTCATGCTGGGAGAATATGACAGTTGCACATCTATAGCCCCGTTACAGTTGTTGATTTGGTCGTATACTTGTCTAACAGTCCTCCAGTACTATTTTTTTGTTGGGAAGGGGAAAAGGATAAGCTTCAAGTCTATGATTGTGAATCAAATGATGATGGGTTAATATTGTACTTAATTTAAAGAAGACTGGTTTTCCGGTTAGAGTCATTTTCACAATACTATAATTGTATTTTCCATAATCCATTGTCCAATATCTGAAAACACATATATATTGATAACTATGTTATTAATTAGTGTAAAACATTTACTAGTTTAACCAGTGACTAATTTCTACTAATCTGACCAATTTATATAAGACCTTGTGTGTGATATGAAATTCTTTCAAATAACCTAAATTTAACTAAATCGCTCAGAATCGAATCAATCCTTAACATATCTAAATCAAATTTAAAACTAATTGATTCCTTTATTCTTCGCAAAAACATGATCCTGTAGCTACTTTTAAAATGCAGAGTTTTTTTTTTTTTTTTTTTCACAACTCGCATTACATTGTCAAATATTCAATCACTCACACTAGGTTGTAGCATGTTGTGAGAGATGAACGAAGTAACTGTTGGATAACATCATGCTATTGCCAACTAGACATGGTGAACAATGGAGGTCGTGATCAACTGATCATGATTTGGCTTATGTGGTGTGAAGAAGTAAGAGAGATGGTGGAAGAATGAAAAGAAAAGATTAGGAAGTTAAAATGGTATTAGTTGAGTTGGATTGAGTCAAGTTTTTTTTAAATTATTAGAACTAATATACTAATCTAAAATGATCATATAAATTATTTAAGTTAGGTACTAATGTTTTTTTTTTTTTTTTATCTAGATAAGATCTATCTTTTATTAGAGATAATTTTGTTTGCTCAAATTGGTTAATTGAAACATTCTCACATCAATTGATCCACCTTTTTTGTGGTGATAAAATTTTCTTTTTACTTGAGTTAAGTTGACCAAGTTTAGAAATTAATCCAAATTTATGGTATATATTATTAGTTAGGATTGATCCACAGTTGCATAGTTTATATATATTCTTTTTAATCTGCAGAAAGACATATATTAGAAAAGTTATAATAACTTTTGCATTTATGTTCAATTAATTAATCGGATCAGACTTTCTTATAACAATCAATAATTACACAAATTATTGTTGCCAAAATAATTATTATTACCAAAACCATATTTATTAAAAGAGTTAAATTTTAAATATTAATCTATTAAGATATTTAGATAATTTAGTAATAAATAAAGATATTATCAAGAAATAATGAATATTTTTATAAAAACAAACAAATATTTCAAATCAAATTAGAAGTGCCAAAGAAATAATAACATTATAACATGAAAATCTTTTTCAGAAAAACATTATAACATGAGAAGGAAGATCTATTGTTATTAATTGACTGTCAATTTGTGATTGTTCTGCTAGCTCTTGCTAACCAAAATCATTATATTTATGACACACGGATATTGAATTCAACCAATTAATTGGTTTGGAAATTAAAAGTAGTACCATTCACGTACCTGTTTTGCTTCGCCACTGATTAAGGAACTGGGGACATATTCGTGGGTCACACTCACACCAATTTCGGTCTCCCCAATTAATATAGATGAGAGTCTTTCTTTGTTTCTATCTTGCTGTAGGAGACTCACATTGAGTAAACCAGGGTTATAATTTTTAGGATTTATTTGGATAACTTTTTTTAAAAATATTTTTAAAAAAAAATGAAATGAATATTTTTATAAGTAAAAATAAATTCTTCATTAACTAATTTTTAAAAATTCACCAATATAATTTTTTAAAAGATGAGATAACATTTATAAATGAGCTAATGAAAAACTCCAATTTAACAAAGTGATAACAATTACATTTTTTTCAATAAATATTAATTTATTAGTTTTATTAAAAATTAATTAGAGAGATTTGAATTTGAGATCTTCTCCCTCATTCCTTCTCCTTTCACCCTTCATTCTCTTTTATTGTGTAAATCTTATATCTAAAAACAAAATCACAATCCACATCGAGCTAGTTACAAGTTTTCTATATTAAATATTTAGCAGTAAATGATTTTTATTCAAAATGTACTATGAAACTTTTAAAATACAATTATGTACAATTATTTACTTTAAATTTCATCCAGAAATAATCTTGAGAAAGAGAAGGGGAAAAAAAGTGCATTTCTAGGGAATCCATCAATTGCATTCGGGGTAGTATGCATTTGGGTGCTGGTCTACACACAAAAAGATTCTGCCATTCTGGACCCTATGGCAATCTTTTTTTTCTTTTGACATTCATTTGATAAATTTCTGGGGAAATTTATCATTACTGGTGAGTGTTTTCCTTTTTCTCCTTTTGGGTGAGTGATGAAAACGGAAAGACATAATATTACTTATGAGTTATGGACAAATTAGGTGATTCAGAAATTCGAAAACAGAAAAAGACTCACTTCCGACGAAGCTTCTCTTAACTTTATTCATCATTTAGTACCAAAGGAATCGATGCTTTCTTTCTTTTCTGTCATATTTATCCTTTTCTTTTTTCCTTGGAGAAAATAAGTTATAAGCTTGTACTGAAATAACTTTGTGAACCGTGAAGTCGTGATGGGCGGAAAAGGATGTTTATATTTATCCAATAACAGATATACTATAAGTCTATAACCTTTGTCAATGGTGCACCTATTGATCTCTAGTCCTTAATTGATTACTAGTTACCATTAGTCTTAGCAATTTATAAAATAAAATTGTTAAATAGTATACGAAATGGTTTTGAAGAAATACAAAACAGAAAATGGAGGATTTTTTGGTGTACAATGACATCAATAAGGTTTGAACTATCTCAGTCTCTCCTACCACTCAAATCTTGGTTGGTTAGAAAATGGATGACTCTGACATGTTTGTTCAAATTCTTCTACGCCTCTTTTATTTAAGTTTTAACCAATGAAAAGAAAAATAACAGAAACTTTCATAAAAACGTTTTGTTGTACGTACGAAATAGCATTCCTCTTTATATAAAATGACTATAGTCCCATATTACATTACAATTTTTGCATTAGTAAGGTTTGGCCTAATTTGGCTCAGCACACCAAAACCATAAGCATTTGTGGAGCTTAAGGAATGGATCACTCCTAAATATCGCTAACTATATTTGGCTACAGATTTTGCATGGATTAGAATGCCCCTAGTGTTCTTCCGGTTATTGCTTCCTGCACTCCCTTTTTGTCTTTAGGAATATCAATGAGAATGTAAAATTACATTTAGAATATACTCCCTTTTAGTTGTCGGAATGACCAATCCAAAAGGTTAAAAAGAAACATTAGTTCACTTAGTAACTTGGGAAGTACAGGAAGCTCTTGCCTGTTCTTCCTTGTTGTGCATTAACTTGTTCCTTCTTTGGGGCCCCATCTCTCCAATGTACGACCAAAAAAGGTCACGATCCATATCACCCTCACATCTCTTGTAGGTTTGGTCATATATCTGAAGAACTCAAAACTTAACCACCTTGTCCCAAGCAAGCTCACATGTATTGTTTGTGATTATATGCAGCTTTAGTACCTTTCTCTGTTCTCAGTTGATTATATATGTAGCTGTGTACCTTTCTGACTTGCTTGCGTCCAGCGAAATAAATTTGTCTATCACATAACAACTCCTTTTTCATCCCTCCATTCAACGATGAACGACCTTGACAAATGACAGACCATGCTGTTAGAAATGGATTTGGACTCTCTAGTATCTCTTTGGTATAAAGATCATTTTGTATTTTCTAATAAAGATTTTTCATATATATGTTTAGAATTTAAGTTTTAATTAGGAAATTATCAATTACCGATGCTAATTTAGAGATGGAGAAATGCAAAATTCATTTCTAATTCCATCTTTAATGACAAATTTTATTTTTTCTCTATTTTCCCCCCTTTATATTGATATTTTAATGGGTACAAAATCCATTATAGTCTGTCAAGTAGTAAGAAAGTTAAGTAATTTATTTGAAGTTTTAGATTCAAGTTTTATTATGACTAATATTCAAAAAAAGAAGTTTAATGGATATCTATCAATTTTGTCAGATTTTGTTAATTTAATCTATTTCATTAACATGATAATGTTATCAATGGGCTAGTCTGCAAATTAAAATGCACAGTCTAATTTAACTAATTGGGCTGGCCTATCGGGCCAAACAATTTTTGACAACTCTATCTCATAGCTTGTGTATATTTTTTTTGGGTACACTTGTATATAGTTTTAAATATTTTTTTCTACATTTTATAAAAAATTAAATATTAGTTTAATATATGAGATAATTTGATAATTATAAAAAATAAAATAACTTACATTTACTTTAAAAAATATTAATAAAAAGCATTTAGAGAATAAAAAATAGATAATACTTGAAATTCGATATTTTTTCCCATAAGAAATGACACATGATATTATATTTACTTGTAAAAGTCCATTTTTTTTATATAGACTACAAATACTTTTTTTACAGGAAGTAACCTTGCTACAAATATAAGACCAAACCTTAATTTAAAAGATGCAAATATTAATTTTACCTAATTTAAAATCTTATTTGTCTTTATTTAAAAGCTTATTTTAGAATAATCAGTTTCACTAACAATTTCAACTTTTAGTCCAACTCTTTTTTATAGTGACAAAATACTTAGGACGGTGATTCTTCAAACTGCAAAGATATTAGTTTATCCTTCTATGAGTGTGTTCATGTTAGAAGAGAGATCAATCATCTAGCTTATCTTTTAGCCAAAATTGCTTTAGATTCCATTTCAATAGAAGATGTCCATTATTGCGTTGTTGCAGCCTTGGCATATGATTTCACGCCAAACTTTTCTTTATTTTGTTGAATAAATCATTTTACCTATAAGTAAAACTCAACTTTTAAAATGGTTGGTTAAAAAAGAAATCACACGTTAATGTATATGTGAAACTCTGATGCAACATTACTTAAGTTGCAAGCATGAACACTTGCTATTATTTACTCGTACCTAACTGATAACTTCGCAATCCTTATCTTCTCCAAAATAGGTTAAAATTTGTTAATTTTTTGGCACTGTATTTGCAATAAAATTTGGTTTTAGTAACTATATGTTCAAATCATCTATTTTGGTTCTCAAACTTTAAAAAACATGCGGATTTAATTCCTAAAACCAGTCATTTCTTTCTCTCTCTTTCAAGAGTCAAGTGCGAAGAGGCAAATCATCACTTTTATTTCTCAGTTTAAACAAATAAACTTCTTAATTTGCTCATTAGGGCTATCTTTGTGTTCTTCACAATATATACTTCTGCTATTATTTTTTTTTGCTAAATTGAATTTGTCGTGCTTTTATAATAGTGAAATGAAATCTGGAAACCTCCATTCACTTTGAAAATCATTTTAGCGAAAAAGAAAATATTAAGATGCTTAACCTATCCTATCATCGTATTCATCTTATCTATTGTTGGCAGATATATGTTTGCTTGTAAAAGGGTAAAAGATCAAAAAGATAGATTTTCATGTCCTTAGAGAAACTGATAAATCAAGCAAAAAAAAAAAACATTGTTGTAGATCTGGCGGGGTCCATGATAAAAAAAAAATAATAATAACAACAGGGGAACACTAGGATAATAAGTTTTTCTTTTGAACAATTTTAAACATAACTAGGAATGGACCAGTGCATTGCATGATATTTTTAAGAAAATGGAAGAGAGAAAGAGAGGAGAAAAAAAGAGTGAAATGGAAAAGAAAAAACATTAAAATACTGTCCAACTCACACGTAGGGACGGTTAAGAAATTTTTGTAATACTGTTAATTGACTAGGACTCTTTTACTATGAGGGTAGTTTTAATGATGCATCTAATAATTTAGAGGATGTTGATATTGTTATTTTTTAACCAATTAAATTATATGTTATTTTTTATTAATTTCTTTTTTTAAGTTAGTCCTTGATTATTATTTTAAAAAAAAATAAATTGTAACTTTTTAAAATTAAAAAATATAATTAAAGATAACTTTTAAAGTCTGAATCCTAAAATTATTTTAACTATTTTCAACATTTTTTATAAAAGTTATGCTTAAGAAACAATAAGAAAATTTTAAACCCTAAATCTCAAAAGATTTTTTTATAAAAGTGTTAAAAATAACTAAAAAGATTTTAGAATTCGGACTTCTAAAATTATATTTAATCATATTTCCTAATTTAAAAAGTTATATTTTAAATTTCTTTAACATAATAATTAAGGACTAATTTTAAAAAATAATAATATATAATTTGATTGGTTAAAAAACTAACAAAATCAAAATCCCTAAAATTATTAGGGACATTATAAAAACTCCCTTTTACTATATGATTTGCTTGCAGTTGCATTTGTGATCGGAATTGGACAATAGACTTCTATGAGCACTACAATAAAAATAGTTAAGTTTTTAATATATTAAATATTGTTGTACTATTTTTTTTTTATTCCTTAACAACTCGTTTAAGTTAACACAGAAAATAAGTACTTGACTTGAAGAGGTCATGCACGGGGTTGCACAGTTACTACGTGGACTTATTATTAGACTATTAATTAACTATGAATACATACGAATCTTTGCAAGATTTCAGATAACTTGATGATTGTGACCTGGTAGATGCACCAGCAAATAGGACAAATGCCTTTCCTATACTAAAACCTAGTTAATATAACAAGTCTAATTTCCTGTTCCATGTGCGGACAAACAACCGATCATTGTTCACAAATCATAATCAGATTATACACGTTTGTAATGTTATAATCCAAGATAAAAAAAGAAATCTCCTGACTTTTTAGTCATTATGAAAAAAACTTTGTTAAGAGACAAAAAACTATTTATGTGATCTTTCATGACTTTTAATTACAAAGATACCTTATATTAAAATAAAAAAAAATATGCTGGTTTATTATTCGTGGTAATAATTTCTTAATGTATACTCTGCTTTTGACCTTGCTGTTCTGAATTCTGATATACACGTATCATGTTTAGTACCGAGAAGAAATAAATACTGAATCTATATTCCAAAGAATACTCGGACTCGCATCTCACCGAAGCATTTACTTATTCCTTTATACTCCTATATTAGTAGTATTATTTTGCCTAAAAACTATCGAATCTGCATGTATGCTGAGTTGGTAGGACACCTAGTGTTGGCATTGAGATCGACCGCAATTTCATATATGAGAAGCTTGAAGAAAAAATTGTGGAAGTACCATATGTGAAGACCACACAACAGCTAGCTGATATTTTGACCAAGGCGGTTGCCACCCGAGCCTTTCATGACTCTCTAGATAAGTTGGGCATGAGTGATATCTATGCTCCACCTTGAGGGGGAGTGTTGGCATGAGTCATGCGTATAATTATGTTATAATCGTAGTACTTGTCATATGTGTAATTATAGAAATTAGCATATCTGTAAATACGGGATTCAGAACCTTTTTTAGAGATTGTAATTATGCTTAAATTGGGAAATTGTTATCAGATTTGTATATATATATATATATATATATATATATATATATATATATATATATATATATATATTGTCTATCCTAGAGAAGAAGAATATCGCTCTGTTTTTATCCTATTTTGAGTCCTAGGACCACTACCTCATGAATACATATACATGAATGTGCCTTCGGCTGTTGTTTCACATCCGTAGGAGGGAAACAGTTTAGACAGAGTTTGTTTATCAGGTGACCAAACGAGGCACACGTTTCTAAGAAAAATAAATGACTACCATTTATATGGTACAAATCTCAATTTATAGCAAGGGGCTCACAGTAAAAAAAGCCAAGTCTTGATCTAACTAGATATCTGTTATTTGGCATGTAGAAGACATTTTAATGGGTAATCAACCGTTAACGAGGTTGGAATTGAATTTATGCTCGCATGAGTTTATAAGATTTGATTTCAATTCCCTGATTCTTTTAGCAGAGCTCATTTGATTTTTAAGTTGAAACCAATTGTGGCAGATTCTACTCCATATTTGAAACGAAAGTATACAAGTTATGGAAGCTAAACTTCTCTTTAAATTCACCTATGTACAGATTAGAAAACAAAAAATAAATCTCCCAGAAAGAAAAAGGACTTAACAAACTACTAACCATACAGGAATTGAATAATTGAGACTTCATGAACAGATAATTAAAGAACTTTGATCCTCTCAAACAAATTTACACAATACATTATTATTACAAGCTGTGAAACAAAAAAGTTGGCAAAATGTTTACTATACTAAGTACTAAACTTCAACACAATCCCATGATGCTTAGAGTTTTAGGGACAAGTCAAGGTGCTTCCTTTCCTCTTGATTAGTCTTCAAACGACTAATACCACTAACCATATATCCACTGATTTCTTCATTGGTCGCTGAATTAAGCCTGGTCGTTTTCACCACATCGAATTTCCCAACACTGCCTCGTGATGTTTTGTGACAATTTTCCATCGTTAGCTTCCCTATTCCAGGTTGTTGATCAATAAGGGGTCTAGACCAACCACGATGTCCAAAAGTGGTTCCAAACCCATTGAATGAAAAATGAGAAGAATTTGAAGAAGAAGAAGGCTTGTGAATAATGGAGTGAGCCTGAATACCGAGTGGTTTATTATTACTAGAAGCACCATGGAGAGGCAGAGAAGCCATAGTGGCATAGTGGTGGTGAAGGTGATTATGGAGAAAGGGAATTCCAAAAGCTGTTGTTGCTGAGGCCATCAAACGTGACCCTGATCTTTGATGACCTCTCTTCGCAATTGACCTCTCTCTCTTGTGGGCGTTTTGGTGTCCCCCAAGAGCTTGTGAACTGTAGAACTTTCTCTGACAATAGTTGCAAGAGAACATTCGTGGCTCTGAGCCATGTTGGTTTTCTGATGTGGTGCTTGACAAATCTGTGCCCAAACACGTGATCAGATTCAGCATTGGACTGCACCGAATAGCAGAATCACCACCAGGGGCATTTAGATCCAATAAAGTATCTGCTTTTGCCTCCTTTTCTTCCTCTTCTTCTTCCTTAACAGATAGTTGTTTCTTCTCCCGTGAATTCTGCAATGGTGTACTTGGACTTGGTGGAGTCTCTCCAGCAGAGTTGTCATAGAGAAGAGGCTCGTGGCTCAGTGTTTCCATTGCAGAGTACTTTCCTCGTGCCCTTGTAATTGGTATTTTAAGAAATCCTAATTTGTTGATTCATGACACCTACCTTTAAATGGTAAAAAAAGTATATTGGAGGACATACATGTTTTATTCTCTATTACTTATTATTTACTATCATAGGTACGTGTATGGAATAACTAATGAGGATAAGTTTTATTTTCTTAAAGGTCACATTCATGGATTAGGTTTAGTACCAAGAATTAATAATTCGTTAATTTCTTATCAAGTCACCATGCACTTATATTTAGTGTTTAGTTGTATTTTTAGTTCCCCTTTTTATTTTTCTAAGTTCTAATCATGATAGTGACTAAATAAATTATACTATGATTAAAAAAAATTGAAAAATTGAAAACTTGGATGTTTTACTATTATGGATTAGTCTAGAAACTTTATTCAAAAGATACAGTAGTTGTAGAGGAGGGGCGGATGGATTTACATTTTACACAGTACTTTTGACTTTTATTGAAGATCAAGTACTGACACTGTCACCCATGTGGCTGGCTGTATGGACTTAGACTCGTGCAATTGTGTATTTGCGTTGTACTTTTTACATAGTGGCCTACATATGAACAAGCTTTTGGTTTGGCTTGGCTTGGGAAATTAACTACTGGTGAAGGATTATTATATTTATATCTGCATGTGGTGTATGGTTTTGAGCCTCTCTCTTATCTCTCGTCTATGTCATATGCTCGTGTAGAGACACGTATCGTGGGATCATAAGACCAGCATTGGAGTTGGCATTTGGGTGCAACAAGGACCAGAAGAAGATTATTATTAGGTGATTCATTCAATCACGCGCGGGTTCAAAAGAAAAGTGAAGTTAATAATGTCATACAGGACACAAGGCCAAACATTGTCATGGAGACCAAAGTCATCACCAAACAAACTTCCCTTCGTACTTCAAAGCCTATCAATCAGGGCACCGCGACCCCAATTGTTGTTACACTGTCCCTTTGCTGCATCTCTGATTTGGAGATTTTTTTTTTTTTTTTAATTTCCCCACTTTGGCTTTTTGTGCTCGGTCTGCATCTCTAGTTTCTAGTTAAAACTTGAAAGGCACAGACCACTTTATGTATATAGCGTATTTGTTTAAAATTTGAAACGGTATTTCACACTTTACAAGACAGAAAATCAAAGCTAAAATTCTAGTGCGGCGAGTGAACTCTTTCTTGTTTAAGGAGTCATACAATTCGGCTTGTAATGTAAAATAAGACGTGAAATTCAAACGAGAACTAGCTCGTCATTAGTCATTGTTAATTTAGATATATACTCTAACCATGTTTAATGGTTTAAAATTAATTGATTTCAACTTTAAAGATGTAATCTTTTGAAGTTCTCAGGTCTTTCAATGAAGTTGATTATGCAATTAGTACCATGTTTTTTTTATTAATCTAAAACATACTTTAACAATGATAGATAGTGTAAAAATCACTACAAAACAATGTTTTACACTATTACAAAAATAGACTGTACTACAACTACAAAACAATGTTTCACACTTTCCCTATTCTGGTTTACTTTCCAACTTGTTATATCTTGACCCGCTGGTAATAAAATATTTGAAGGGAAGAAAAGTTCTGTGGCATATATATGTGATGAGGGACAAATGGTCGACAATTGAAAGGGAAAGTTGATGTGGAGTCCCTCTGATGCAATTGAATTTTGATGTATAGTGGTATCTGTATCAAGTTTCACTCTTATTAACTAACAATTTAAGCGGATTAAATCTCCAAAATAATGTTATTTTTTGGGTTAGCTATATAACTCTTGGCTTTTGCGCATATATGTGTAACTATTAGTAATCATTTTTACCACGGTCACAAGTCATTTTTGACAACTGATGATCAAAGTGCTAATAACCCCACCTGAAAGGAGAATGAGTGAGTTTGGGAATATAAAGTAATCATTCTCATTGGACAAATAACTTCTATCAGTCTATGATTCCATTTTAGTAGTATATCGTTAGTTGTCAAATAAATGCATAGAACCAAATCTCTTTTTAGAGATTTCTCTGTCTCTTATCCAAATTATTCCACATCCAAAAGCCTCCCAAAAGAGAATAAGACGTCAATGTTCCGATCCATCCCCCTCGTCCTAAGAAAAAAAATCTTTAGGATCCATATCAAAGTACTCGAAAGATGACAACTTTAATGCTACTTTCTTTGCTCTCTTCTCTTCTTAGTCTCCCACACACTCAAATCAAATAATCAATGACGTTTTAAAGTGTTTTCTCTCTCGACACAAACACACGTAGATGATGACAAAATGTCACGACAAACCAAAACATGGCGTGGCCTTCATGGTCACGTACTCGAGTTATAGTAAATCCTAAGATCGTGTTCACAATTTTCGCCAATAATATATCGTGCTTTCTTTCTTTTAATATGCGCCTTTTTTTTTATACCTAATTTATTCTCTCTTTTTTCTTACATCTTCTCATCCCCAGTTCCCATTCACACATCCAAAAGTCATTCTTCAAGAGCCCTGTTTGTTCTATGCATGTAGTTGAACTATTTATGATCGTTTGACTATGTGAATGGATTTTATTGAAGCAAGTTGATAAACAGATCTAGAAAAAGTCGAATTGCCTGCGGACAAAGACAAACAGAAAATTAGTGGCTTACATAAACAGGAGTCAAGGTATATTGAATGACAAATTGTTATGTGATTAGAGACCATTATGATTTCAACTAATCTCTCGATGTGACATCTAATTGAATGTTATTTATTTTCATGTAAATTAAAAAACTCAATTACATGTCACAGGTAAATATTAATCAAAATTATGGATATATGATTATTTGAGATTGTCTGATAATTTCTCTTATTAAATGGCTCTTATCAAAAGTTTCTCTTTCAAGTAATTATATTTTTATTCATTATCATTTTTCATGTGTTATTATTAATTAAAAACAAGATAATAGATAGAAGCATAATGAAATTCTCGATCAGGAAGTACTTGCTTAGGTAACTTTTGACATGTGAAATAAAATATGCTATTTTTTTAGTCACATGTTTTGTTCCATTTTCTTAAAATGCATCAAATATAAAATTCAAGCCATGATATGTTTCATTTCATTTTAGCCTTTCTATTAAATATCTTCTTAAAATTTATTTAGTGAGATATATCAAATTTTCATCATGGAAGCCTTTTTTTTTTCAATGTTCGTATATTTTCCAATGTTTAATCTAATTTTTAATGTGTTTACCTGGGCTTCCACTTGAAGTATGCATACTGAAAATTCAAGTTGGAGTAAGGAAGTATAAAGCCCGATTAAACACATTCGGTGCAACATCTCTTTCGCCCCAAAGCAAATGCTTTTTAGAATGTTTTTGGGCTCTGCTACAACGCACTCAAGAGTACTTCTTCATACACCATATGTTTTTCTACTACACCATAATATTTTTTAAAATTCCAAAAGTACCCCTAAGCCAGCAGCTCTGATATATGGCTGTTATGGGAGCCTCTTTTTCGAAACCGCATTCACTTTCATTTTCGCTACTCATTTGGATCGGCTGAGCTGTTGTTGGTTTTTGGTTGGTGATATCGGTG
>PYAF01001757.1:592771-609974 GCA_007407185.1 Glycine tomentella
ATTTGTAAAAATTCTCACATTATAATAGATAACATAAGTAAAATAATATTAAATTTACTAAAATATATAATATGAATTCTCTTAATACAAATGATTTCAAATTTAATGAGTTTATCAAAATAAAAAGAGAGATTATAATAAAAATTCCAATGTTTCCTTTTTAAATGATTGCGTTAATTAGTTACTATATTATTTGGGCTATTAAAAAGATATAAATAGGGATATATATGCGTTTTTAATATTTTATATCTGTAAAAAATTATTTCATGATTTTAGTAACAAATTTTTTTAAGATGTTGTCATCTTCTCATCTATTTGATTTATGTTGTTTCTAATTTTTTTCAAATCAAACATAAAATAAACTTTTTGTTCAATATAATAATTTTTAATAAATCAAATAGACTCATGGCTTTTCTAAGATGAAATTTACAAACTTATAAAAATATCATTTTAACCGCAGAATCTCATTTTATTTTTCTTTTTTTATTTACTTATTTTAAAAGTACTAGAAATTTATCCAAAGGTGTGATTCAATTTGCATGAACAACCCACCATAATGTATTGGGAACAGGAACACACAATAATAGCTCATTCTTTCACTCTCTCATAGTCCATATATATATTCACAGATAACAGATTCCATCACTTTCACGTTCTACTGTTGCACGCTGACACACACACATAAGCACAAAAAGATACCAACTTTTCGCTCCTTCCTTGCATTTATTGTTCTTTTCAATTATTCATTCACATTCCCCTCAAAAATTACTATTTCTTCCTCACAAAATAAACAATTTTTTTATTGTTTTCCGTGTCTCCTCTGTTTCATAGCTTCTGGGTTTTGGTTTTCAGACCCACAAAACAGAGAGTTCAAGTGTGTAAAGATTGAAGAAGAAAATGACCGTAGAGAAGAAAATGAATGATTCCGGCGACGAGTTCCCCGTCGGAATGCGTGTTCTTGCCGTCGATGATGATCCCACTTGCCTCTTGGTTCTGAAAACTCTCCTCCAAAGATGTCAATATCATGGTTCACCTCTTCTACTCTTGCTTTTGCCTTATTGTTATTCATGATTTAGGGTTTTGGTTTCTGCTTTGTTCTTTCTCTTAGATTTTTGTGTTCTGTTTCAAATTCTTTTGTTCCTTATGTTTTAACATGGATATACTTTATTCATGAGAATGTTTGTAGGGAAGTTTCTGTTATAGGTTGAATATTGCTTCTTCTTTTTTGAATGTCTGTTATGACTTGGATTTCAATGCAGGATCTGAATATTTATTTGGGACAAATGTTTTTCTTTTATTAACATTTGGCAATTGTTTTTTGTGTGGATTTGTATTGTGGCACTTTGCACTTTCAGAATGATATTTATGTTAGTTATTGTGGATGAGGTTGCAGTAACCACGACTAATCAAGCAATAAAGGCGTTGGCTCTGTTGAGAGAACACAAAGACAAGTTTGACCTGGTAATCAGTGATGTGCACATGCCAGACATGGATGGATTTAAGCTGCTTGAGCTAGTGGGACTTGAGATGGATCTTCCTGTCATAAGTAAGTTTGGATCTTGTATGGTTATATGTGATCTTCAGTTGTTCATCTTTACCGTTTCTTCATTTTGACTCTCATTATTGATTGTTGATATAATTATTATTCAGTTTAAGCTATTTAGATATCAAATAATCAGTTTTCTAATATTCTCTTTTTTAGATATTCAAGTGTATTATGTTTATGTATAATAATAGTCAAGTCCTACAATAGAATTTGTTCAAGTTTCATATTTGGTTTTTGATAAATGTGAAAATGTGATATGCAAATAAACTTATTTAGGAAGGCTGGTTTGAGTTATTTTTGTGGTTTCCATGATTTTTTCGGTGAACCTTTTATGTTATAAAATGTTTGATTTCAGTGTTATCTGCAAATGGTGATACGAAGCTGGTGATGAAGGGGATTTCTCATGGGGCCTGTGATTATCTGCTGAAACCCGTGAGAATGGAGGAGCTCAAGAACATTTGGCAGCATGTAATCAGGAGGAAGAAGTTTGACTCAAAGGAGAAGAACAAAACCAGCAACCTAGACAAACCTACTTCTAATAGTGGCAATGGACTAGGGTCATCAGGAACAGGAAATTCTGATCAAAATGAGAAGCTGACTAAGAAAAGGAAGGATCAAGATGAAGATGAAGATGAGGATCAGGAGAATGATCATGACAATGAGGACCCATCAGCCCAGAAGAAGCCTCGGGTTGTTTGGTCTGTGGAGCTGCACCGCAAGTTTGTTGCTGCTGTTAATCAGCTAGGCATTGACAGTATGTTCTTTACTCTTCGACAGTATTAAAACAATTGTTATAACTTTTTATCAATTTCTTGACGAGCTTATTCAAATTGTTGTTCTCATTTTTTATTATCTTGATGTTTTTAATATCCGGTTAGATGTTTTAGCATTATCAATCCAATGTTCAGAACATGTATGTGTTCGTAATTATTATGAAGACTTTCTCAATTACTCTTCCTTATTTTAAGTGACCCTTGGGATAAATGCAATGTCACAAGGCTAAAATATGTTTTCGATCCTTAATAAATATCTGAACTGTGTGTTTGCTCCCTGATAAATTTTTTCTTTACATTGAGTGTCAAGGATCAAAAACAAAATTTTTGTTTTAACAGGGAGCAAAAACGAAGAAAAAAATTATTAGGGAGCAAACACAAAATTTGGGTATTTATTAAGGATCACAAACATATTTTAGCCATGTCACAATTATTCAAATTTTATGAATGCCACGTAATTTTCCATTACTGATAGAGTTTGGGCTTCGTGATATTGTTCTTTTGCTGGCAGAGGCTGTACCTAAAAAAATTCTTGATTTGATGAATGTTGAAAAGCTTACAAGGGAGAATGTGGCAAGCCATCTTCAGGCATTTTTCTATCCTTTTGTGCTTTAATTTAATGTAACATATACCTTTTCATTCACGGAATGTTTCTGCTTTATGAATTGGCTGCAGAAGTATAGGCTTTATCTGAAAAGAATTAGCTGTGTGGCTAACCAACAAGCCAATATGGTGGCGGCCTTAGGGGGTGCAGATCCATCCTATTTGAGAATGAGTTCGGTGAGCGGGGTTGGACATGTACAAACATTGAGTGGTTCTGGACAGCTTCATAACAATAATTTCAGATCCTTTCCACTTAGTGGGATAATTAATAGATTGAACACTCCTGCTGGTTTGAATGTGCATGGATTTCCCTCTGGAGTACTTCAATTGAGTCAATCACAAAATTTAAACAACGCCAATGATCATCATAAATTCCAGTCAGCCATTGTTCCTGTTAATCAGAATGGTGTTCAGGGAATGACAGTGTCTTTAGGGCTTGATCAACTGCAAAACAATAAGGGTGTTATGTCTGTTCAGAACCTGACCACTGTTTTTGATGCCAAAACAACTTTTCCTATCTCGAATAAACTCCCAGATCCAAGACCAAAAATAACCAACTCTGGCTCTCACACTTCAGATGTGCATTTCTCAAACAATGCCTTGATGTTGGAACCACACCCTCAAGGCCCACACGGGAGTGTAAGAATTGGAACATTATCTTCTTCAGTAGCCTCTCAACATTCGCAATTTTCTTTGTCTTTACTGGATCAAGGTAGATATAGTGATAATTGGACAAGTGCTGTGCAGCCATCTGTGATCCAGACAAACTCTTTCCCTCCAAGTGAATGTTTTGGACAGACTAATATACCTCCTACAGATAACATGGCTTCTGTACCCTTGCAAGGTGGAAATCTAAGTGGTCCATCCATCACTTCATTGTCCAGGCAATCCCATGATTCAATGACAGATATGCACTCTGAAGGAATGACTTTTACTAACGGACCTGGGCATATAAGCAGTAATGTGCCATTTCAAGGGTGGGATGACCATAATCAGGATGCTACTCACCATTCAAATATTATGTCAATAAACTCACTGACTCCAGTCAATGGGGCTGCTGTTCAAGCTGGCCATGCAGCAACAAACTCGGTCTTACACAGAAACTTGGACTTTAATTATTGTGATCCCTTACAAATGAAGCATGAAGGGTTTGTGGAGTTAACTGACGAGACCTTATCGAAACAACATCAGGGGAATATCATGAACCAGCAAAAATCTCAACAAAGTCATTTCTCTAATAATCTTGGTTCACTGGAAGACTTGGTCAGTTCAATGATGAAATAGGTAATAACATTTATTTATTCAATATACTGAGGGTTTTCCCATATATGTTTGTGACTTCTGTTTAACATATTGACTACAGTAAGTGCTCACATGCTTAATGGCTCTAATGTTTAAAATTTTGATACAATTTCCCATATAAAATTTTGATACAATCACCTATCTGTTTTGTAGCTTTCATTTAGAGTCAATCACTGCATATGTGAATCTTTTGAATTAGGCTGATACCATCCCCACCCCACCAATCATAATTTTCTCTCCCTGGCCTCACATACTTGCTGTATGTCATTCTCCTTTGATTAGATAGTAGAAATACAGTTAGTGGCTTTTTTGTTGATATACATATGTAGCATTGTTATATTTGTCCTGCATACGACAAAAGACTTGAATTGTTACATTCTCAGCGTTGATATTTGAAGATTTAAATTGGTGAAATTCTGTGTTCCTGCTTGTTAAAATTTATGAGCCATATATTTCATTAATGTACATTGTGGTAGATCTGCCAAATAACAACAGCAACTTCCCCCATGCTTTTGAACTCTCATTGGCTAAAAGCATCTTATTTGTCTATCCTGGATTGGTAAAACAGTTATTTATAGAATATATAGCCTTGTTATTTTAGCATTTGACTTATCGCCTAGTTAGTATTTTAGTGTGTGTATTGATCGTTCTAGCATTTTATCTTGCATCTGTCATAAATATTTTTCTTCCCATGCTCATTCAGTACCATGTTCATGCCATGCAGGAGAAAGATAAGATGAAACTATTGGATGGAAACCTCATTTGCAATAATTACTCTGGTGGGTTATCTATGTGATAGCAGGTTTGGCAGCACATACCAGGATATCATGCACATCCTCGTTGATGAATTTTGTAGTTTTCATTGTGTTTAACCATTTTTTTCTCCTCGTAGTTAATATAGGCTTTAGCTTCTCCAGATTACTTTTTCCTGGGTAAAGTGTTCTAGGTTTGTTCCATTAAGGGCTTTCTAATTTTATACAAATGCTTTGTTGTCCTTGCCTTCAGGTCCAGCAATGCATTATGAAGTATCAATCACTTTGTTTAATCTACGTAGATATGTTGGCCTGCAAATTGGACCTAGATCTTCTCTCACAGCCTCACTTGTAGCGAGGAGAGAGAGACAAAGGGTCCAGGTGGAACCCATCACACAAATGGGACCCACTTGAACTTGTGTCTTTCTCACTCCGTGCTGCTAGCAGATGGGGAGAGATCTGGGGTTGCAAATTTGTAAAATGTTAGGGATCCATAAACAAAAGATTGTAGTGACTATGATGAATGACAATAAACATGGATATCCCCTTTTATGCTTGGAAATGCCTTTGCTAAAATTGTGCATTTTAATATTATTCATGGCCGTATCAGTATATAAAAGCTTGTATGGCGTGCAAGATGATAAACTTATTTAGTATTTGATTTATTTCAATTAAGATGATTTTAGAAAATAAAATGCATAATTATGAGCTTATAGTAATTGTGAAGTTAACTATTGATATTTTAATATTTTTATAATTTATTATATATGTGTTTATATATTTAAATATTTAAAATAAACTCTGTGACAAAGGAATCAATTTTTTTCTAGATAAAGGAAAACAGAAATTGACGGTTGGCACCATAAGACCCGTCTCACAGTAATGTTCAGATGACATTTTTTTTTCATCAACCTTTACCTAGAAAAGTTAACAGAATGATAGAAGGATAAAATCACTTTTGCGCATGATTTCTATTTTATGCCAATTGTCACGTCAATGCCGCTGCTATCAGAATACTTCTTCATAAGGCATGGCTTGTGGAATTGGACCATTGGAGTGACCACACAGCTATGTCAGTTTATATTGTGCTACATTTTAATAAAATTAATTTTGAAAGTAAATAATGATTTTGGAAGGTAAAAGATTTATGCGAGTGAAAATTAAAAATAACAAAATTGTTTTTATTTAAATGAGACAGTAATATTTCGCATTTACTGAGTTATATTTATAGTTGTTTTTTGCTAACGAAAGAAAAAAAAAATGCTTCTTTTACTTATTAAAATTTACTTAATATTGTAGGGGGGAATATTAACAAATACATTATATTACTATTCGAATGAAATGGCCATTTTCTTCCACTCATCCCTTAAGAATCTATGAAAAGAATACAACCAATTTGAGAAAGAAATTATAAAATTTAACAGTTCTACAGACAACCAGTTTAGTTAGTTATTACTTACAAGAGCTACTAGTCAAACAATTCCCTTTTCCCGTTTAGGAAGCAAAGTGTGTAGGACAAAATTTAGGCCACACACTTACGATTCTGATATTGTTATGTCCAAGTCTTTGGAGTCAGCCACAAGCTCCAGCTTGTTTGAGAAGTGAGACATGGCCATTGATAGGGTAAGCCTAAAACCGACAGTGGTGGCTAAGCTTCAACCACAATGAAGGAACCGCATTGAGCTCACCATATCTTTCCTTTTTGGTCCAGCTCATGCTCCGTTGGTTTAGCATCCATGCCCCAGAAGACCCTCTCCATTGCATGTCACACTTGATATATACATTATTTTCTCTTGGCTCAGACAAAACCAGAAAGGGACAACAAAATGTATGTTGAAGTAGTAAGGACTGTGGTGAAAATGGCGAAGGAAAGGTATTGTTTTGTAAGGAAGGATTGTGGTAGAGAAGATATATAGGATCATTTGGTTGGACAAATCCTTATATCTTAAACCTAATTGATCCCCCAGAAGACTCCTTAGCGTTCTTCATGTTGCAGATTGATTTCATCCAAACTTACATAGTCCAAATCAACCTGGGTTTGATTTCAAAACATTCTATTCATCCGCTAAACATTAAAGGAGATAAAATCCCAATGGGAATATTAAATCGTGCAGCTTATTGAAGCAAAATAATCTTCTAACACAAACACATTCAGTTTTTAGACTAGAACGGAAAAATTTAACTTGAATGTCAATTTTAGTTTCGGCTTACCACGATAAATATCGTCCAAAATGTGCAATCCTTTTGCGTCGCTTTGCTGCTATATGGAAGGACAAAGCAAAAATAAACTACAAAAGCTAAAACAGAAGACTAAATTTTGTAACGGGAGGCACACTCATTACAAACATGTTACTGCACTTTATAACAGTGCTCTTTAAAAACGAAACATAGCAAGAAATATCACAGTAACATCACTTTAGCGGAATATTAACTGAGGTAAGCTGTTCAAGACTTGCTCTGCTAATCATTTAATCCGCTAATATTCTTCCTTGCAGAAATGTCAACAGAAAATTAAAACAAGTTAAAATGGTTTACGGAAATTTCCTCAGTTCTCTGCTCACTCTCATAATGAAGGGTAACGTGCCGTGTTAGTATAGTATACAATTGATCATACTCTTCATTCAATTCCTTGAAAAATAAATCCGTCTAATACAACACATGAAAAGGAACAATTTCTAATCGAGTTAGTTGCACGGGACTGAATAATTACTACCGTATATGCTGTAGTGCCTTCTTGTTTATAATTTACTTCACTTTTAATGAGCTAAAAATGCTGATTGAGACTACTATGATTACTCAGTACAACAAATATCTGTCTACTAGACAGAGTTTAACCATCCAATACAGCATCAGATTTCTCCGGGTTTTCATTCAACTCGGCATCATTCATAGTTTCATCAATTTCTGTTTTACTTTCCTCTTTATCCGGAAGAGTTGGTGTTTCATTCTTCTCTTCTATCAGGTTTGAACAGCTTTCTTTTATAGATTCAGATTCTATTTTCATATCTTCATTCTCATTGTCTGCTGAATCTTTAGGTTTGCATGCGTCTTGAGGGATTGGCGGTGATTTGGAGCCCAAATTTTCACCGTGTGACAAAGCCTCTGATTTCTTATCTAAATTCGATATTGGCATTTCTGCAATAGATTGTTCTTGTGTGTGTGTTAGGATTCTGTTAATGTCTTCGCAAATAGTTTCTAGTGGAGGGAAATTCTTCACTACATTGAGCTCTGCTGGTTCTCTTGCCAAAGAACTTTGAACTAAATCCTTGGGGTCTTCCTCCACTGCCTTGCACATCTGCCAACGCAAGAAAGATTGTTGATACAGATACTCAGCAGGATACTATATATTCCACCACCTCTTCTATTGAATGAAATGAATCTGCGATAAAGCGCAAGGTCATGAAGAGAGAAACAATAGTACTTTTACCTCATTGTAAAGGCGAGCTAACTCCAATTGATTGGGATCACTATCACATGCAGACGAAATTTCTTCTGAAGCTGCAGAAAATGGCAGCACTACAATAAGTCTCCTGGTCTTTTCTCTCCCGTGGGGGAAGGAAAGGGGAAAGGCCACAAAATACAAAATAACAAATACTGACCACATTGATAAAATATCCGGAGATTCTTGCATACTCGAAGGGTATTCCAGTTCAGGTTGTTTATACGTTGTTAGGAACCATGCCCATAGTCCTAACAAATGTTAATCTGACAGCAGAGATTCAATTTCTGTGCCATTGTCTTGTTCTAATTTTCTAGGTGAAATACTCTTGAGTATGCAAGATTTCCTCCATTATCTGATGCAAACTAGGTAACTTCTATTTTCTGATCTAGACACAAAGGATACAGAGAACAAGAATAGAATCATACCTATTGTTTCTACTTGCGGAAGTTGATCAATCATTTTGGCGTCACTGTCCCCTAATTTATCACTTGGAAAATTAGTAGCCTTGGTTTCACTTTTAAGTTCTTCATTTGCTTTTGGATCACCCTGCAAATAAAGTTCATGAGAAAGAAATGTCAGCCCACAAGAAAGTCAAGCAAACCTTTTCAGAGACCAATCATGCATTCTGTATTGTTATATGATAAACCATTGCTAAAATCTATACATTTTTTGGCATAGACCACAGGTATCCTCCACTGGAGGCACTCTTGTTCGAATCAGATAAGACCATTATGGGTGACAAAACTCCCTTCGAGTATCTAACGTAGTTGCGTACTCAAGACTCGAACTCGATACCTCTTGTTAAGCTAGCTAAAATTTATAATCTATAATCTACACATTATGAAAGTACAATGATAGCTATGATTAAGGATGTGAATGCAAAATACTAATGGATGGCAATAATTGAAAACTAAAGTAAAACATAAAGTTCCAGCAACAAGATGGTGAAAAATGATATAACAGGAGTGGAAGAATGCAAAAAGGTGATACTTTAGCAGTAAGTATACCAGGAAACATAGAATATCAACAAATTTTTGGCCTTAAAAATATAGAGAGACAATGTACCTAATTGTGGCATTCCATTATGTGTGATTAATAAAAAAACAAATAAAAGAGTACATAGATAAGGATCACTAACAGTCACCATCAGTAAAGTAGTGTATACCAAACTTTTTCAGCCATAACGAGCAGTAATGCCAAGAAAATAAGTTCTTAGGTATCTAAAGTTGGGTATGTACAAGGAGGGCATGTCTCCCCTGCTCTTGTGTTTTCTAATAAGTTCCTTCGTTATCTTCCATAACCACCATAAATAAGAAGAAAAAAACTTTCATGTTTGTTTTGCTTCATCTCTCACCCTCAGTACAGAGCTAAATTCTAGCACTCTCAAACTAATGGTGACAGTTGGTGATTGCCAGTAACTAACAAAGAAACTTTTGATTAAAAAAACAATGCATCCACGATCAAATTTTTATCATCTAATTTTTTGAACTTGAATCCTGTCATTCCACAGAAGGAAATTATTTAAAAGATTTTATGTGCTATGACACTTACAAAGTATTCTTTCTGGTACTCAGCATTGAGCCCTTTTTCCAAGAGAAGAACCCTCTTTTTTATAAACTCAACCTGTCTTCTCTGCATGTCTCTAAAATGATATAATATGGACGAGTCTTGATATAACTGTGCTTGGTTCCTAGCATCACCAGAACCTTGTGCACCACCATCAGCTGCTATATCACTCCCACCATTTTCCTTGGATTGACTGTTGGGTACTTCTGCATTTGTCAAATTTGCACCATTTTGTGCCTGAGAACTAACTTGTCCTGGAACTGGTAAGTTTATAAAGGGAAGATTCAACTCCTGACATATGACCTCCTGAATCTTCAGATCCTTATCATCAACAATAGCTTGCCACCTTCCATACCCATGTCTTGTATAGAAAAATTATGTTTAAGGGATATATCAACAAAAAGAATCCACAAAAGTTATAACTAGAAAACTACCAACACCCAAAACTAAGTATTACAAATCACGTAAAATATAGCAAAGGAGATTGAAATCCAACATGCAAAAACACAAAATTGTTATAATAGACTTTATGTTTATGGTATTTAAGTCTACATTTTTTGTGTGTAATTAAACCATATTTAAGGGCTAATATCATACAGTTAGAAGATAGAATTTGTTGCAATGTTTAAGAAAACACCAAGCTGTATTAAAATACATACTTCAAAACAGCACGTAGCAAAACCAAATCATGCTCCTCCTTCCATATCTTTGCACCCTTCAAACCTGGATAGCGTAATAATATGTCATCTGAAAACAATGGAGTTTGAGGATGTTGTGACGCATACTTCACCTGTCATTTTCCAAGAATAAGAAGGCACATTCATCAGCTAGAGGGCATTTAATTTCAAAAACACACATTCAACTTAAGCCCACCCCACACACCCAAAAAAAAGGAGAGATGAGCTTTTATACTATCAGACATCAACAAACAACAAAGTGCAACATCATTATAGAAACTAAGCTTTTCACTAAATGAAAGCCTTTAACCATTTCTACATAGGTGAACCACATGGTTCATTGATACGGTAAACTTTTTATATAGTCAGTTGAACTGAATTAAAATCATAAATATAGAAGCATAAAGTTTCATTTTTCATTATATACTTCCAGAACACTTTAAACAAGGGTGTTGGAAAATAATAAAGGAGAGAATACTGGCAGCATTTAATAGTTGGGCATGCATCTAGATTCTAGATGCTATCACAAATTTTTATAATAAGGTATAACTCATGAAAAGCTTCATATGAGATGATACGACAAGCATCTTTAAAATAACAAGTACAAAAAACAAATCTTGGTTAAAATATATCAGTGTGGAGCAACTAACCACTCAAACTGTTAATTAGGTGATTACCCATTTATCCTTTCTAAAACTTTTACCAAACCTCTTATATTGCAGCAAGACTGGGGGAGTTGGTAGATATAATACACTAATGAAGAGCAGTTAAAATACAGAAACTTACCTTGTCCCTTATCAAGAGCAGGACTGCAATCCTAACAAGTACATCTTGGATTCGGAGTCCTTCTTTTGGAACACCATCTACAGGAAAATTATAAGCACAAAGGAAAAATTAGGAAACTAGATATAGAAAATAATAAGGGCGAAGGGGAAGGAATGAGGGAAGATATACTGATAGCATTAGGATCTATCACCTGTGAATGTAGAGGAATCAGTTATATCTTCAGCAATATGAGACAAGAAAAGGGCTCCATAGCTGCAACAAAAAATATATACACATCAAATTCACTCACAAAAAATAACTTTAGGTATGATAAAATCACAAGGTAGGAAATAAAATTATTAAACAATGTTAAAAATCTATATCATACTAATACCATATTTTAATGATTACTATAATTGAAAACAGAAAGGGCACAAAGAAAGAAAAGAAAAAAAAAATAATTAAAAAAGCTCACCACAAACACTGAAAGGAAGAAAACACATTTCACTTTTTGCAAAGGATGTTGATCCTCCCATTAATCTATAAGTACTTGAGGGGTACATCATGAAGGATTTACCCAAAGGAATAATAATACCATTTTTTTTTGCAGCCTTTAACCATATTTATATATTTTTCATTGGGCCAACACTTTTGGAAGCAACAAACAGCAACCAAAAAAAGAGAAAGAAAAGGAAAGGCAAAACAATTCAACATCCTCAAACAGTGGTCCTGACGAAGAGACTAGTTATCTTATACAATAGCTATATATAGGCATGTACACAAGATCAAACTTAATAAATCCAAAATATATTACCATTCTCAACCTAATTTGTGTTCAAATGGTTACTATTTTTTTTTATGTTGGGAATACATTGGCACAGCTGTCATCAACCCCCCCCTCCCTCTTTTCCTCCAGCCAAAAAATTGTATATAACATTCTAAATATGGTAACAGATTAAAGAAAAATCATATTATTACTCTTTGATTTCTTCGTAAGTCTTCTGTTTCATGCGGGAAGTAAACTCCTTCCAATCAAAATCACCAACCCCAAACCTGAAATACACAGAGTGAGATAAACTACATATATGGCCATCTGAATTCTTTCTTCATCTCAATACATAAAGAATATATGTAGAGAAAGTAACCTCATCAAAATTTGCACAAATGCAGCCCTCTGATTTTGATTAAAACCAAGGACTCTGAATGCTTTTCCTTCACCTTCCATCAGAGGATGTGGCTCTGTGCTATCTGCTGCTAATAAAATTAAATGAATATTAACATCACAACCAGATAATCTAGGTCCATTATATCATTAAAAACTCATATGAATTAATGTTGATACATACTACGTGCTTTTTTTTTATAAGGTCTTCTAGCAGTTGTAGTTCCAGTGGAATTTGAATCACCATCAGTAAGCTCTGCTTCATAATTGTCATCTTCACCATCAGAGCTTACATCTTCCAGACCAGCAAGGTCATCCTCCTCCACGGAAACCATCTGGGAAATCAAGGATAAGTTAACCACTCAAGTTGTAAACCCCCCCGCCCCCCGTCTCTCTCTCTCTCTCTCTCTCTCTCTCTCAAGATACACAAAAACAGACTTTCAAGTTTCAAAATCCTAGATGTCACCATACAACAACACCAAAAGCCTTATCCCACTTGGTGAAGTCGGCTACATGGATCACACAACGCCATCGGGTGCTAAAAATCATTAGCATATGTCATATATTGAGAGAAATAAAAAAGGAACAACTTTCATAAGATTGTACCAAGGCAGAAAGCAACATTAGGGAGCAAGCAGAATATGTATTGACACAGTTGAGTGTAATTTCACAATAACTCTATATATGACAATAAGAACCAATAATCTTTCCTTTGCAAATTAAAAGAATTTAGAAGACAATAGCATGAATATTAAAATCACATACCAACTTCCGGTTTCGCTTCCCCTTGCCCAGGGCATTAAACTCCTCAACTTTATGCTCTTGATACTTGTCTCTTAACAACTCCTCCCAGTAATGTGTCCTTTCTGAACTGTTAAGTGTCTCCATTGCTCTTTTTTGTGCTGCCTCCTCTGCTGCAGCCTCAGCCTCATCAACATATTCAAAATTTGCAACCTACATCATAAAATCCACTCAATCAATCAAAAGCATAGCAACCAAACAAAAACCCTGAATGAAACAAATGATGGTAAAAAAATTAGTGCAGTTATTCGTTGTAATAAAGGCAAAAATGATTGACGTAGCAGGAAAAGGTAATGGAGGCAGAGTACTCCTTCATCAAGAACTGCAAGCACTTCTGTCACAATTTTTTCCTTAATCTCAAAGAAAGAAGTATCACTTTGAAGAACCTTTATTCTAAGAAACAATTAGAAATGATAGTACATCTGAATTTAGCCACTCTTTGAGTGTCATAAAATCCACCATAAAAAGTATACGAGTTAGTTCATTTTTTGCAATTACATATTGTTAATACCAATTATTTAATATTTCATTTTAATATTCAACAATTTTCAATTTAGCAAGTTTAAGGAGCCCTAAGCTAAGAGAAAATTTATTTCACAAATATAGCTACAAAAGGAAGAAAAGCAAAGAAATTCTTAGTATTCAAAATGATTTTACTTGATTTTTTCCCAAAATAATTATTTCAGTGAAGAGGAGCGCATGATGAAAGCTGCAAAAGCAGAATAATGTATATACTTCAGGAATAGGATGCAATTAAAGAGAGAATATCCACAATGGCTGCAAATTCTGAAGGCAAGCTAGATATATAAACAGTAAAGTTAAGGTCCCCTTCGGGGTTGTTTTAGGTTTTAAGTTTTAAAATTTTCAAAATTTAAATCCAGTTTTAGTTTTCAGTTTTGATATTTTCAAAAAATGACCAAACACACGTTTTGAAATAAACATTTTGTGGGGCACCCAGCAGGAAGGTACAAGTCACCAACACCACCATTTTCCCCGTGGGCGACTCTCTTCATTCATCCACACACTCACCCATGCCTTCTTCCAAATCCGGTGGCGGCTGCACTGCTGCTCCAGGACCTGCAGTCTCAGGCGGGGAACAAGATCTGTGTGGGCCTCGGTCTCCTACAGCGTCTTCATGTGCCTTGAGTGCTCCAACAAGCATCTCCGCGTCCATATCTACTTCGTCAGATCCGTCACCATGGAGTCCTGGTCTGACATCTAGACTAAGAAAATGGAAGCCAACAAAAACAACAAACTTAACACGTTTCTCACACAGTACTCCATCCCCAAGCAGACCAACATCGTTACGAAGTACAACCAACGCCACTGCTGTCTACCGTGACCAGATCTAGGCCATCGCTGAGGCCACCATTGGCGCGATCTGCCGGTTGTCAAGGAAAACCTCTGCTGCCGGGAAGGGGAAACTGCCGATGACACAGTCTCACAGCGGAGGATGGGATGATTGGGATAACAAGGGGAGTCCGCAGAGCAAGTCTACTGGGGATTTTAGGACTCTGGACGGCAGTGGCAAAGCCCACCCTGGTTAGCAGTGGCACAGTGCACTCCTTGGTGGCAGTGACAAAGTGTAGTCGCCCACGCACTGCACTACGTTAAAAGGGAACCGTATAAAAACAGAAACAAAAGAATAAAAACCTATTTATATTGTTTTTGAAAAGGGTGAAAACTGTTTTGGAAAGTAAAAAATCAACTCAGCCCCATTTTAGCCAAACGCATTCCCATTTTGAAATTGCATTTTAAAACAGAAAACCAGAAACTCAACCACCCTGAACGGGGCCTAAATAATCAAGACCAATGGATCGCCATAGAATGCTTTCAAAACAAATAATAATAATTGTTAGAAAAATTTTAAATAAGGACATTTATTACATGTAAATATAGGTTGCTACAAATTAGGGATTCAGATTGATTCTTTGTATCCACGAGACTCTCTTACCCTATTATGTGATTATAAATAAAGAACATGTGTGTGATTATAACACACTATTCAGTAAACACTTCCTATAATAACAATAAATATAGAAGTGGCAGTGAATCTTTTAATGCACATAGGTCAATCCAATTCTTCTTGCCAAATCCAATTTACTTTTGATTGATTTATGTGTGTCTCTAAGTCCATATACATTTGTTTCTATAAAATGATAAATGACAGTAGACAAATCAAGGGCATCTTTCAATTCACTACAAACCAAAGTAAATAAATCAAAGTTGAATAAACATTTAGAGCAGAATATATGCAAAAGATAATATGACAATCAACCTTAAAGGCCTTCAGAAATCCATCTTCATCTTCATCATCCAAAGTAGCCTCTTCATCTCCAACTTGATCACGATCCAGCAATCTGTTATTAAAAAATATACAAGAAATAAATTTCCCAAGCATATTCCTATTTCATGTTTGAGGAAAAATGCTTGTTTACCTATCAATAGCAGCAGCATCATAATGAATTTGGCGGGATTTGCCTGCTTCATCATTCTCATCTGCAAATAGCTCCTTTGATCCATATCTTATGATGTCATCCAACTCTTCCTATGCACAGTCAAAAGCTACCATCAAATCTTTTAACAACTATGTTCAACTGGATATAGATCAAATGTTCAATTTGTTAACTCCTAATGCCATTAGACTTTTAATCAACATCAACATCACCTTTAATCCAAGTTAATTGGGGTCGGTGGTAGATGAACCCAATGATAGATCGGAAATAAGACAAAGAAAGAGAAAGGGAGAGAGGAAGAAAAAGTGGAAATAAGACAAAAGAGATGGGAAAAAAGCTAAAATACAAGAGGGGTGAAAGGAGGAGGGGAAAAATGAAGAGGAAAAAAACCGAAATACACCTTTAATGCCAATAGACTTTTAATATTTTAAGAAAATATCAATCTCTTGAACAAAATGGCATATGCATCCCAAACTCAATCAATATTCACAAAACAAATACAGGTTTGCAACTTGTACAATTCCTGATATTTTCAAGAATCTGCCCATGCCTTTTTTTCTGGAGTTCAGTCAATAGTTACTATACTATAGGCATTAACTTTGTTGGGTACCTACTTTGTTAATGTACCTTTATCACTTCTTTTATCATCCTTTTCAGGATTATATGCCTTATCCCTCACTTTTAGTTCTTTTCCTTTCCAACATTTTAATAAAATTTACTTCTTGTGAAAAAAATCCCAACAGGGATACTTATCTAGGTTCTAAATCAACAGCCACACTGCATATTACAGCCTTTCATCCAGATGGGAAAAGGAACTACATTCAAAAAAGAAAAAAATGTCCAACAAGCCCAAAAGCTTAAGTTGTTACATAAAGACATGAATGGTTTTTATGCTAGGTCTCTAACGCCCACAACGCAATAGCCCTTTGGGCCAGAAGCAAAGATGACGCACAGATCCACCTATACCTTGAGCTAAAATTCAATTTAAGTGATCTAGTTCTAGACCACTTGGTCATAGATACTCCAATACCATGTCATAAACCCACAATCCTAAAACCTTAAACTGTTGGGGTGAAAGATCTGGTTTCTGCAATTCATATCAACACTTTAAAAAAAACAAGCAAAAGAAAAGCAGAGAGCACCTAACCAGTCATAATTAATGCTGCCTTAACAACAAGACTGCTAACTATCATCAGCTTCTACAACATAAGCCTTGCGAAAAAGTAATTATTTACCTGGTTGATATTTTGAGCCTTTAGCCTCCCTACAACTAGGTGTTCTAACACCATTTTCTTCTTAGTCATCTGCATCATCCTTTCTTCAATAGTTCCCCGTGTTATAAGCCTATAAATTAACAC
>PYAF01001757.1:614472-635311 GCA_007407185.1 Glycine tomentella
ATGCTGCCTTAACAACAAGACTGCTAACTATCATCAGCTTCTACAACATAAGCCTTGCGAAAAAGTAATTATTTACCTGGTTGATATTTTGAGCCTTTAGCCTCCCTACAACTAGGTGTTCTAACACCATTTTCTTCTTAGTCATCTGCATCATCCTTTCTTCAATAGTTCCCCGTGTTATAAGCCTATAAATTAACACCTACAATGCCAAAACCATTATAACATTTAAAATCAACAATAGTAATCAGCGCTACAATTACTTGACAATGAAAAATCTCAAACCTTGTTAGTTTGTCCAAGTCGATGAGCTCTAGCCATAGCTTGTAAATCAGCATGAGGATTCCAATCACTACAGAATAATGATTCAATCAATGAGTTCAAAGAAATATTGGATTAAATTACACAAAAACAAAAGATTAATCTTTCAGCATCATTTGGATTGTCTGCAACGAAAAAAAGGACTATGATGAGGATTCCCCATTATTTAACTTCAGCACAGATGTCAATGAGTACACTTCCCCACACTATTGCAAATGACTGAATGAGTATACTTATCGTGCAAAACATTTGATCCAAGCATTCTGGATGTGTTCATCAATTAAAGTAGAAAATGCCAATGTAAGTTCTTCAACTGTTGCAGATTTATTCAAATAAGGGGGCATTGAGCATTGTTCAAGACTAAAAAGAAGTGATTATATATTATCCAATTTAATAGAGCTTTTTTCAGAAGGTATCAAATTTAGCTTCTGAAAAAAGCATTAACAGCTACTATTGAGGGGGGGTTTTAAATAATTTATATAATCATTATAAACTTTTAAATATCATGTAATTAAAAAAAAAAACACAAACACAAACATACCTAAAAATAGCCTACATTCTCTAGTTAGATTGTTTCTAAAAGAAAAACTAGAGCATGCCATGCAACTTGAATACCCTCTCAACATAACCCGCCATCCTTATTCAATCATAGAACATTACATTACATCTCGTCATATCTTTAAACAGGGCAAGAAGGCAAAATATGTACAAAAAATTTGTTCAAGAGAGCTTTGTGTTCCCTTGAGATTATGCTTTGTTTTTGGACCACATTTAGAAATAGCATCCAGAAACTCTTTCTTACCAGCAGTCCCCAGAATCTCATTTGATGGCATCTTCTAAAATCACTGAAAAATATTCAATTAAAAAGTTGAGGCAACCCAACCAACTTATATGCCAAAAATAGAAAAAGCAAGAGAACCTGATCAGGAGGCTGCTGTCTCAAACACCACCTAACTTTCTAAGACCATAGATGAATACCCCAGGCTTACAAGCTAACCAACCAGCAGCAGTTCAATCTTGTCATGTCAAGTAGGCTATTGCCAGTCTAATAGCATTAAAGTAGAGTTTAAGATAACTTAGTCACAACTCACGTGCATAACACATAGAGGTACCCACCCCACAACCCCCCCCCCCCCCCCCCCCCCCCCCCCCCCAAACAAAAAAAAAAAAAGGAAACAACACAGACAATAGCAATAAAGGAAAGACAAATTCACCACAAGGCATGCAATGGAATGGACAATGACAATGAATTGCCACGAACCAATAAATAAACTATGTTCAGCTATTTTTATTTGTTTTTCCAGTAGAAAATGTGAATATATTGAAGATGAGAGTTGTAATTGTGCAAGCTGAAGATATATTTTAACCCGAAAAAGAAAAACCTTTAGACAATATCAGAAAAAAAGGCTACTTTATATCTATTGTACTAGCTGCTGCACTGTTTCTTGACTTTTGTTGTATCTACTCTGTACTGAGTAGTAGTCAGTAGGCTAGGTGTGCTCATTGTACTTTTCTTCTTTGTGCTTTGTAAGTCACAGATGTATATTTATATAGAACCAGCTGAGTGTGTTTTGGTGAACACTCAAGCTATTCATCTAAAAACTTCTTTATTATATTTAACTGACAGTAAAACTTGTTTCAGGGTATATATTTTCATCACATTATTATTCTAGAAGAAAAAGAAAAGAAAATTACAGGAATTTAAAGGTTCACCTATCATATATAATAACTGTGTCAGCGGTTGCAAGGTTTATCCCCAGCCCCCCTGCTCTAGTAGAAAGAAGAAAGCAAAATCTTGAAGAATTTTTGGCATTGAATCGATCTATCCGAACTTGTCTTTCAGCTCCACCAACCTTGCCATCAATCCTTTCATACTGCCAATTCTTTTTTTTTAAAAAAAAAAAAAAGAAACAAAAAGCAAGGTGAATATTAATTATACTGAAGCAATCAACTTCAGAAACCATCATGTCGATAACAAAGAATAACCTCACAATACCTTATACGTACAGTAATCTTCAAGCAAGTCCAGCATGTGCTGAAATTGGGAATATATGAGGACTCTATGTCCTTGCTCTTTAAGCTTCACCATCATCTTGTCCAGCAATTGCAACTTCCCCGATGATTCCAGCAGCTGTCTGTCAAATGGAAAAAATAAAGGAAAAATGGAGTAAATAAATAACAACATTGATTCAATCCAAGTATAGTACAAATTATACCAAAATAATGCCTTCCAACATGATACCCAAATATTTCAATTTAGTTACAAGTTACAACTAACAAAAGCTAATGATTTTCAATAGTAAAAAAACAGAAACAAGATTTAGCACCAAATAAGCAGGGAACACATTTCTAACAAAAAAACCATAAATAATGTCACTCTAAAATAATGACATAAGAGCTTACTTGAATGCTTCTTTTGCATCATCAATATCTGGTTCAACTCCTTCTAACATGTAAGGATGACAACAGAGCTTACGCAGTTCCATAACAACATTGATAAGAGAAATCTGATTCAAAAAAAAAAACATATAAATATAAAACAAGATAACACCAATACTGTTAAGGTGTTTTGGCTCTTATGAACCTAAGATTAAGAATAAACCAAAAAGTCAGTTCATTAAAGCATCAATCTTGCCTGTGCTCCGCCACGACGAGTTAATATCTGATAATTACGGGTCAAAATTGCCTTATAATATTCTTTCTGTTTGCTGCTCAATTCAATACGTAGAATAAGTTCCTTTTTAGGAGGTAGCTCCTTCATGACATCTTTCTTCACTCCTGCAAAGACATTAAAAATTTGAATCCACAACTCAGCAATACACATTTCCGTAAACAAATGAATACCTACTTAGTTTATTTATTATCGGAACGATAGAACCATTTAATAACCAGGCCTCTGAGAGCTCTCTTGCAATTTCCATTAATACAAAAATTAAAATTTAAAACCACCAACTCGAATTATCAGAATCTATAGTACCCCTATGCACTTCAATTTAGAGGCCTAGCATTACATTAGACCCAACAATCTTCATATCCTTCAGCAATTAAATATTAATGGACCAATTCCAATATGTATCATTCTAACAACTGCCAATCACTTTTCTTCCAGTTGAGATATTAGATATACGCAAACATCCTGTATGCAATTATGCATAACAAGATCAACAACTTCCACTTCACTCCCAAATGATTGCAGAGACCAAAACTTATACAAGAACATTACTTAAGAGTACACAGATTGAGAAAGGAGGATCAACATTTTAAAAATTGACCTAAGTTTTGCACAAAAGAACAGCACATCAGAAACAGTCTAGTCACTTGCTTAATATTGACTGACAAGCTTGATGCAATATATGCCCCTAAAGTGAAAATTAAACAAAATTCTTGGATATGTTCTTTATAAGAAAGACTTCTTGACATCCAAAGATCTGGTAAATTTGACAAATTGCAATGAAGTATCACAATTTGATTTTTACCACCAGCAGCACGAATACCAAGTTCATCATTGTTCAAGCTAAAAACATATACAGGCAACACAAAATTAGCATTAAAAATAATAATTTAAGATACATACTTCTCAGGAGATGTGGGGCCAACATTTTATGAAGCCTTGAAATTTGTTCCTCTTGATTGATATCCTTAAACTCTTCCTGAAACTCCTCTAAACTTCCAAACTACCAATATTAAAAAAAAAAAAAACACTTCATAAGATACTCTTGACCTTCATCAGCAAATTAAGTAACTTAAAAACATTTTTTATCTTATAGAACATTCCTCATACTAACCTTCCCAGCATCAAGGAAGTGCATAAGCATAAAAAGTTCATCCAAGTTGTTCTGAAATGATAAGAAAAACTCCCATTAGGACTTTTCAACTTCCAACAGATATGCAACCACACATTAAATCGATAACGTATGCATTAAAATGTGCAAAGTGTACCAGACAAGTTTCCATATGTAACTAAAATGACAATATTACAATACAACATTACATGTGAAAAAGTACTATATATTATAACTATTGGCAAATGCACACACACACACATATACTGGAGTGAAAATTTCCCAGTTAAGACAACAAAGTTATATGCTTAGCATTGATGGTACAATCAAGGTAACAAAAAATCTCATGTTGGATATATTAGAAAACCTAAATACATGTTTTTTAGGGAAAAATATGTGCAATTTGAAATTCAACAATCCTCTAACAATTTTACAACCCAAGGAAAATGGAAATATTACACAATAACCACCACATAATTTTCCAAACAAAATCCAGCCAGCAAGCGCAAAAAACAAAACAAGAACATGATTCAATTAATCGATAATAAAAAATTAGGGCATAATCCCACAATAAACCACTATGACAATTTAAAGTGAACCTGAAGAGGAGTTCCTGTCAAGAGAACACGATGTCTGCTAGAATATTGCTTCAATGAAGAAAATAATTTTGAATCCTTATTTTTGAGACGGTGACCTTCATCAACTATCTGCAAACACATACATACAGATGTCAGGCTATCAGCGTTACGGAAACCAGAAATGAGAATAGCATGTAATAGAGGCAACTGGCACACTAATATGTTATCTTGCTCTGCTAATATAATGGTAAGTAAAATCATACCATGCACTCCCATTTTATAGGTTTTAGTGATGCTGTGTCAAAGTTGATCATTTCATATGATGTCAAAAGAACATCAAACTTAATCCTGTCTTGCTTGCTTTCACTAATTAAATGACCAGATTTCTTTTTCTTGATCTTCTTCTGTTTCTTTGGAAAGTAAAATTCATACTCTCTTATAACATTACGAGCTTGGGCAGATCCAACATACATTAGCTGCAGAAAAAAAAAAACATATAAGTAAAAGAGTAACTACCTAAAAGACATATTACAGAGAAATTTCCATATGCATACCACATTCATTTGAGGTGCCCATGTTGCGAATTCACGTTCCCAGTTTCGCAAAGTTGAAAGTGGAGCAACCACCAGATGTGGGAAGACACCCTCTTTAAAAAGGGATGCTAAGAAAGCAATACTTTGTATGGTTTTACCTGCAAGTGAAAAACTCATCCATCATGGTAAAATAATATACTTCTCCAGAAATTCCAAATCAAGGGCAGAGGGAGGGAAGACAAACAGAAAAAACAGGGTATAAATCCTCGTGGGAAAAATTCATGTCCCACATTGGCTAGAGATACGGCCAAGATAGAGTATATAAGTGGCGGAAACCCTCAATCCCTCACCCTATGGGCTAGCTTTTGGGGTTGAGTTAGGTCCAAATCCACATTCTAAGATGGTATCAGAGTCTATCCTATATCCACTAACAGGCCACCCACCATGTTATCCACGCACCAAGTCCAAAAGTGTTGTCAATGGGGTTGAGTTAGGCCCAAACCCACATTCTAAGAAATCCAATGGGGTTTGTTCAGCTCACAAGGATAAAAATGTTTTGATTGAAAGGTTCAGTTAAGTACCACTATAAACCCTCATTGTTATGAACCCAAAGCAAAGAATGAAATGACTGAACACTTATTAACAAGAACAGGAAAAAATCTGTTCTCCAAGGATTTCCCCTTCTACAACCGAGCCACTACTCCATTCTTTCAAATGCTTTTTTTATCTCAACGCCCCTCCTTTCTACTGGAGTAGAGCCCCATCCCCCTGAACTTTTAATAATAAGTGTGGAATAGATAGATAAAGAAAAAGAGAGAGACTACATACCAAGTCCCATTTCATCAGCAAGTATAACATGAGTCTGCTTGGACCAAGAGAATCGTAAGAAGTTCAAGCCTTCAAGCTGATATGGATGTAATGTACCTTCAATAACGTATAAATGAAATCAAGTAATCTAGATCACCCAAAATTCCAAATCTAAAAAAATAAACATAAAACATAATATTTCCAGAAGAATAATTAAGTTAAAATAACTTACTACCTGAAAGAAACTCAGGGCTTTGTTCATAATGTTGAAATTCTTTCTGCTGTTTCTTCAATTCAGCATCATCCTTAACACTGTTTTTTAGTTTACTGGAAGAAAATTTGCTGGATCTAGACCGCAATCTATTGAATCTTTCGATTTCTGGCTGAAATGCAGAAATATCTGACTCAAACTCCCAATAGCATTCATCATATGGAAGCTCCTTCCACTTCACAAGATATTCCCTCTCATCATCATCACCCCTGTACCATTTATACAACATGTTCAATAAAAAATGTGCATTTGTAAAAAAAATTAGAGAAAAAAATAGGACAAAGATAAAGCAAACTATTAAGCCACTAGGTTGCACATTGCAATGTCACCATTTTCTCATAATCCATTAAAAAAAATACTAAAGAAAAAGAAGAGGTGGAAAAGTACAATCAGAAATTGAAGATATCCTCCAAAACATATACCAAACTTCAGTTGATCACAATTTTAAGTGAGAGTGAGAAGAATACATATTGACCATTAGATCTTACTGCAAAAGGTTAAGACTAAAACAACTAAGTCATGTAAGTTTTTTAAAAAGTCACGTGACCTTTTTAATTGGTCACAATACACACACACACATACGGGGTGTATCAAGTGAGAGGAGTGTTTAAAATAAGGTGAGAAGAATAAATTTGAACCATCCATAGATTGTTAGAATTAGAAGTTATTATTATTATTATTATTATTATTATTATTATTATTATTATTATTATTATATAATACACACACCAAAAGTCAAGAATGATAGTTTGAATCCAACCTAACATAAGTTACGCAACACACCAGCATTACTAGAATTCCTGTTAATCTTTCTAATTGTCACCCAAAATACCTGCAAGCAAGTATTCGATCAACTGTAGTCCATTCAGGTCGAATGGCAACAAAGTCTTCATCAGAAGTATTGACAGATGCCATTTTTTGATGGAAGTTGTTCACCTTGGTCTTTAGACGAGGATGAGTCTTAAATGCTTTCAGAAACTCTTTCTCAGGCACCCTAAATTAAAGAAAGAAGAATATGTAGCAGGAAAATAGAAAATAGCAAAAATAACAAAATGATTGAAAGAATATAAAAATGCATAATACTAATACTCAAAATAAAAAATTGAGAGTGAATGCATAAATAGATAGAGCAAAAGAGAGGAACAGAAAGTAACACATAATAAGCATGCAGAAGGTTTACTAGACACTATTGAAAGGTGTGCAACATATTAAAGGATGAGTTCCTACAAATTTACCATGTACAATGCAAATAGGATAGGCCCTTCCACTTAACGAGGTATTGTTTGACAAAAATTTGCTTTGACCCTAATTTTGTGGCATCATTGTCAGCAGCAGTAGTAGGCCGCATCTCACAATCTAATATCTTATCAATATCATTAAGTGGGCTAACCTGCAAAATATATACACACATAGATAAGTATTGGCTATCACTAAACCAGAAATCTATTACAAGTATTGCTGGTACAAAATATGAACACTTACACATTCAGGGCACCTCCAATTGTCTGGAAGGGGACCTTTAAGGGGTGGAAGTAAACACTTAGGATGGTAAGCATATGTGCACGTTCCACAGCTCACAAGATTTTCATTTTCACCACAGGCTTGACATAAATTCTCTTTCTATTGAGAAGGATGGAAAAATCAAAACAAGGAAGGGGGTTAGTGTAAAGCAATCATGCCAAATCTATAAAGAAGCCAATTATACCAAAAGTGTTAAATATAAAACATTTACAGATTACGGATAAAAAAATGCAAACTAACTTCAACTGTTATTACTAACAAGAATAATAGAACCTTTAATGCATACATAAGTAACATAAAACCTTTAGAAATTTTGTTAGAGAGTAGAAAGAGAAAACTACAAGATAACAACCTTATCAGAGAAACAAATGAATGAAAAAATAAAGAAAAAAAGAACAACATATGTTACGTAAATATAAATATAAATAGGAAAAGATGGTTAGATATTTAGTCAACGACTGTTAGATTAGATTTCATAGTTGTTGGGTAGCTGCCTATAAATAAAGTAGGGTAGTTGTATTTTAGACAGACTGAAACGATGATCAAAAAGTGCAGTACACAGTTTCTCTGAACTCTGTTTTTCGTCTCTCTATATATCCTCTCCGTTCTGTTATTCTTCTTTCTTTCTCATTCCTTCTCTGTCTTCCTGTTTTTTTCTCTTTTCCACCTAAATTCTATATCAGTAATAGGGATCCTGTTTTTGTAGTAAATTTTGGAATGAGTTTTTGATTAATTTGGGGATTGAACCGAAATTCTCTTCCTCTTACCATCCCATTTGAAATTCATGACCCTTGAGGGAAAGGTCCTCTTTTGGGGAGGGGTATTATGTAAATATAAAGAGGAAAAGACTGTTATTTAGTCAGCTACTGTTAGATTGGATTTCATAGTTATTGGGTAGCTGCCAAAGTGCCTATAAAGTATAAATAAAGTAAGGCTGTTGTATTTTAGACAGACTGAAATGATAATCAAGAAGTGCAGTGCACAGTTTCTCTGGTCTCTTATTCTCTTCCCTCTCCATCCTCTGTTCTGTTATTCTTCTCTCTTCCCCTCTTTCTTTCTCTTTCCTTCTCTGTCTTTCTGTTTCTTTCTCTTTCCTGCCTAAATTCTATATCAGTATCAAGTAAGCAAGGCTGCAAATCTATTTTAATACCCAACAAAGAAACTCCTTAATTCTTAAATAGCCATAATCAAAACATTACAAAGAAGCTAAGAAGACAACTATGTCCTATTTCTCCGAATGGGTTAAATCTATGTTGCAAAATAAGTTGTATCCAGTATCGTGAATGGCACGTCTAACACAGGCAAGAAGCTAGAACGGACCGACACCTTATTTCTGCAATTATATATCTACATCTATCTATATACACACACCCCATCAAGCACATGGATCAATTGATGTGGGATTGTTCCAACTTGACAAGAGGTCTCGAGTTTAAGTCTTGGGTATATATAACTGATAAATATGCAGAGCGAGAGCTTTGTCGCCCATAGTGGTTGTACCTGGCTCGGCAAGATTGTCACTCGTGGAGGATACCTATAGTCTAAACAAAAAAAAAAATACACACACATATATAGCCTGCCATATGCCGCAACACCATTGCTAATAGTGATTTTTACTACGAAATATGAATGTTTTACTTGACTGCTTGAGTATTGAATTTATAAGGCAATCAATGGTCAATAGTCAACCATTTAACTGTTTTCTCTTTTCCTAGTATTAAAGCCCTACTTCAATGAAGTAGGTGCTTACTGACACCTCTACCTCAAGATAGTGAAGCTCCCTAGCACCTTAAGGGTGCTTTCCCTTCACTACCTTGGCCATATCAAAGCTCTTGTATCTGTATTAGAATGAAAATTTCAAGAGGAAAACATACCCCTCCACAAATGTCACCAATCAAAAGTTAGTAAGAGATGTCTACATCTTAGAATGTGGATGTGGACCTAACTCAATCCCAAAAGCTAACTCATAGGGTGAGGGTTGTCCCCTATTTATATACTCTATCTTGGCACTATTTCTAGTCGATGTGAGACTTGGGTCTTCCCCAATACACCCCCTCACATCCAGCACTTTTGGGCTTGGTGCGTGAATAATATGGTGGGTGGCCCGTTAATGGATCTAAGATAAGCTCTGATACCATCTTAAAATGTGGATTTGGACCTAACTCAACCCTAAAAGCTAGCTCATAGGATGAAGATTGCCCCCCACTTATATACTTTATATTGGCCTTATCTTTAGCCAATGTGGGATTTGGATTTTTCCAAATACACCCCGTCACGCCCAGTGCTTTTGGGCTTGGTGCATGAATGACATGGTGGATGACTCATTTAATGGATATAGGATATACTCTGATACTATCTTAGAATGTGGGTTTAGACCTAACTCAACCCCAAAAGCTATCTCATAGGGTGAGGGTTGTCCCCCATTTATATACTCTATCTTGGCACCATACTTATCAATCCGCGATAGCGGCGGAGCAGCGCGGCGCGGACCTTCAACGCGACAACAGGTGGTGTCGCGGTGCAGTTAAGGATCGCGGTTGTCGCGGGCGCGACGTCGGATTCACGGAGCGGCCGCGATTGCGGAAGGAGCGGGCGCGACGTCGGACTCTCTGTGCATTTCGACCTTCTTCTTCACTTCGTCAAACCGCCATTTGTGACTGCGACCTCCTCTGTGCACTCCGACGCCGACGTTACCTTCTCCGACCACCAGGTCTTCCTTCTTCGGCGGCCCTTTCTTCTTCTCCGGCGACTGTTTTCTTCTCCTTGAGGTTCTGTCTTCTTCTCCATTCTTCTTCTCCGTTCTTCTTCTCCATTCTGTTTATTCTCCTCTGTTTTCATCTTCTCCTCCTCCTTCGTTTCTGACTTTCCGTGCTGTTTTCTTCTTGTTGGTGACTCGTGACTCTGTTTTGTTCTTATTCATTTCTGACTCTGTTTTCTCCTCTGGTTCACCAATTTCTAGTCAGCAAGAAGATAACAAGACACGTAATATAATTGACATTTTCTTTTGGGCCTGATTTGCTTCCTGCACCCCCTTTATTGCTTAATATAGTCCTCTGGCTATTTTTTTAAGTTATATTTCTCTTTTTCAGCTTATATATTTATATTATAAATTTTTTAATATATATATATATATAAAAACATTAGAACAGCGGTCATCCCGCTACTGCTATCCTGCTATCCCAGTTTTGAGGCTCGGCCGCTCCGCTATCCGGGATTGATAACTATGCTTGGCACTATTTCTAGTCGATGTGAAACTTAGGTTTTCTCCAATACTACATTCTTAAAAATTTTAAAATTTATCAACATCTCAAATTAGACTGGAAATTCCAATACATGGGAAGAACACAAACAAGTATGAGTTTCTTTTGTTGCAGAAAAATACCACCTATCAGTCACAATCTAAAGCACTGAGCAGTCCAGTGAACACTATACAAGAATAAGTATAACTAGCCCAAATGAAAATCATTAAAGCAAAAAGGAAATAACATACCGCATCACTTCTCTCTATCCTCTCTATCTTTTCCTGAGTTGTCCCGGATTTTCTTGGCAGAAGATCAGCATCGTCATCTGACTCATCAAGATTATAAATTGGCCTGCGATCTGATCTTACACGAAGCCTCTCCACCAAGCTACTCATGTTCTGCTAAAATGATTGAAATCCTGAAGGAAACAAGAAGGAGAAAGAATTATATGTTGATTCTATCAACCAAACCTTTTGTAGAATGACAATTTTTGTAATGAAGAATCATCCAAGGAGAAATCACAGCAGACTAGGTTAACATTTTCCCATGAAATAACTTTATAATCAGAAATAAAGGGATCGAAATCCCAAAAGCCACAAGTCGAAGGATAAAAGTATTATCCTTTAATATCTTTTCTTACCAAAAGAATGTTTTACGCACATAATGCCAACAAAGCTGTTGCTTGAAAATATAGATAAACTAAATAAATGCAAATGTTTCCGAATGCCTTAGATGCAGCTGCATGAAAGATATATCGGGAATAAATTTTAAAAGGAATTGCCCAATGCTTGCAGAAATAAAACTTTTTAGTCCTTAGACATACAATAAATGGATTGGAATTAGTTTAATTTAGTGGAAACCTAGATCACTGATTTCTGTTTCCAGGAGATGTTTAATTGTTTTGCATAAGTAGAGTACTCAAGAAAGCTCCAGAACCCCTCCAAAGGAAAGGAGAGGACTTTAGGTTGGTTGTAAGTTTTAATAGTTGAAAAATCAACTCAAGACACATTGTTTTTCAAAGCTTAAGATTTAAAAGCCTTTCATTGAACAAAAATATAAGCAAAATATTGAAAATCGTTCAAACCAAAAACTCCATGGAACATTGCAAATTCAACAACTTAAACACAACTACAAAACTGTAAAAATTAGAAAACATGATACAAAACAATGTGCGTATAATTCCGCACACAATTCGCCACTGAACCAACGAAGTAACACGAGAATAACGAGACTTCATCGCTAACTCATGGCGAAGAAGCAAGGTATCGCCTACAGACACTTCCAATTTGCGAAAACAAAACAGAAACCCTAGATTGGTCAAAACCTCCACCATTTCCGGAATGGTTACGAGAGCGATTCGCGAGCTAATCGGCGATTCCAGGAGGTGTGAGTGACCGAAGTGAAGTGTGAAACAGAAATTCGGAGTGAGATGTACCGTAGATTGCGAAATTTTCCGGCGATCTGGAAAATGGGAGTTTCGGAAATTCGCGGGAACCGAAACCTGAGAGCGGAGGAAAAGAAAAGAAAAAGAGAAAAAATGAAAGTGAATAAATTAAATGAAATATATATAATATAATATAAAAATAAATAAATAAAAGAGGCGGTGAGGGGAAAGAAATTGGGATATGCTATGCTATGGACTCACCAGGACAGTGACGAGGTTTAACAGCCGGACCGAACCTGTTTATATCGAAATTTTGGAAAAACAACTAAACAAGCATTGGAATTTTAGGGGTAATTAACGTGATAAAATATATTAAAAAAAATTGGTTGACGAAAGCACACTTGCAATCTTTTTTCTAGAATAAAATAAAAGAGTACGAAAATAAACATTGATATTTAAATATAAAACATTATAATCCTTGTACCTAGGTTTTTTATTTTATTTTTTTTCTCTCCTTGCCCTTTAAGAATTGTGAAAACAGTTCTAATAAAAACACCATATGTTTTTTTTCAAATTTATTTGTAAATTATGTAATATAAAGAAAATTAATTAAAATACGGTAATAGTATAAAAGCTTTTTTATACTTTTTTTATAAAATTTAATTAAGTTATATGTATTTTTTTTACATTATCTTCTAATCAGATATTAATATGTATGATGAATTTGTCCAGGTCTTATAATCTTTATTTTAAAATTTATATTTAAAATATTTTTACTAGTTAATTGTATAAATGACTTTGCACTTATATAAAAATTAAACTCATAAATATAAAAAAAATAAACATGTATGTATTCAGCATTATATTCGATAATATATGTTATGCAAGAAGTTTAGAATGACTCGTAAAATAGATCAATTTAACATAAACACTATAAAAAATTAGTCATGTTATCAAAGGCTCCATTGGTGACATTAATCGACGATTGATTGATATTAAGTTATTGATAAAAAATATTTGTCTAATGCATTTCCAAATTAAAACACAAGTTTAATTGTTAAACTGTCTAAATCTAACACTATCATAGGACAAATAAAATACATATACCAAATGACACAATAATTTTAGAATAACTATTAATTTTTATTAATATTAGTAGGTACATCAAATTGGGTTAATTGCGTTTAGAATTCATAAACTCAATACTCAAGCCAATTGTAATTAGGTCAGTCAAAATCAACTCAAACCAATCCAATAACTTCATCTATCAATCATAGTGTATACCAAAAAACAAAAAATCAAATACTAGATCTTGTTGAATTTCAATCAGGACCCGAAAAAGATAATTAAACCAACACTTCTCCTTTTAGAGACTCAAGTCATGATTCAGTTCTATATTAGGATTTATTGGCTATTGTTGCATCAAAGAAGTGATCCTCATACTAGCTAGATGTTCAAAATGCCTTTTCACACAAAGAAATATTGCACTTAAAACTTTTTATTATTTATTAAGAAAACTCTTTAAAATTACTATTTAAAATCTGTTAAGAGGTTGCAGACGTACTTTTGGAGAATGAACTCTTAATTTATCTTTTGTTCTCAATTTATTTTTGAAAGAGACTCAACGATATCTCAAACACGTAATGTATATTTTGTTTCAAAAGTACTATTGGGTGCTTTCTAAAGTAATCCAAACATGTTATTTTTGAACTAGATGGCTTTAAGAAATCAGAACAATTCAAAATTATGAAATAGGGATGGTAAGAAAGACTGCCGCATGCCATTTTTTACTAAAATAATATATTTTTACAATTCAAATTTGACGGGTCCACAAGGAATTGCAGAAATCTATTCAAATCAAATATCATCATTTGTCACCAATTAAACGGTGGTAATTTTAAAAACCACTAAAAGAAATAATACTATCATAGATTGAATAATTTCATTACCACAAAATTAAAATCAATTCGAAAACAAGCAAGAAACATCAACTTTGATCCAAACCTGCCCCTCCCTTCATTGCGGTGAGACTGCTAAATTGCCAAAACAGAGTAATCAAATACCTCTCATAAGTGGAAAATGTGAAACCATCAGAAGCACAGAGGCCATGTCTTCGAAAATCGAGAGAAATAATGAGGCACCAGGGCCATCCCATCACATCTTGATACTGCCTTCGAAAATTCAAATTTATGAATCGCGTGCAATGCTTCAACCACGTTGCGAATCCGTAGTCACTTACAAGCCAAATAAATCACGCCATAATTGCAGAGCATAACAAAAAGGACAGAAGAACTCAATTTGGACAACAACGCCAATAAAACCTTGGCCTATTCTAAAAGAAGGAACCGTATGGTATTTCACCCAGTCAACCCAGAACAATCACACTTACAGACACAGAAACACGACTTCTTATTAGAACTAAGAATTGGACTAAACATTTTCGGAAATCAGAGAACAGTGTTGGTATTGGTTATAAGTTGAGCAAGAATTACAAGAAACAAATAGCTGCAGCAAAGCAGACTAGGGGAATCATCATAAATTATTATTTAAATTTGAAACACTAAACTGAAGTGATGATTTACAACGAACTCAAGCTAACAAAACCAGCTAGGGTTTGAGTTACAGTTCAAGCAAAGATGATGATGAAAATGTTACAAGTAAACAACAACCATTTTTTGGCAGAAGTGTACACGAAGTAAAAAGAGACTCACACTTAAGACGTACTCTACATCCAATTATATTCTTCTTCTTTCCTTTTTTTTTCTCTTTCAATTTCAATTAGTCTGTCCACTCTCAACACCTAAACCATACAAGACACCAGCGTATTTCTCCGTGGAGCCACTGAAGAACGTATCCCTCAACTTTCTAAATGTACAAGAAGTGAGTAAACTATCAGACCCAGCCTGATGGCAGACGCCAACCCTCTCCACCTCCAACAACTCCGCGAGCTTGTTCAATCCTCCATGGAGGCTGTTGCAGAACTTCATCAGGTGCTTGATGTCATATACCATCGGAAAATACATTTTGATCAGATCGAAGAACCCGGCCTGCGTGTCCGGCAAGCTCCGACATGTCAACAGCTTCAGGAGGTAGCCGAAATCGTAGCCGCTGTGGAAGGTAACCCAGTGCACGGCGTCGTTCAACACGATCCCGGAGGACATGAGGAGCTCTCCGAACCGGTTCACGTCGATTCCTTTCTCGCTGTTCTTCTTGAAGTCGATCCCGCACTGGCGCAACAGCTCGATCGAGTCGCTCGCGAAGATGTCTTCGCTGATGTTGAACTCGCGGAAGTTGAATTGCCAGATGCAGGGGCTCTCCGTGCCGCAGGTGGGAAGGTTCCCGTTTTCGTCGGAGAAGGTGAGACCTAATTGGATCAGCTTCAACATGTCCACGTTGTCCTTCAAGGTTTGGTAGTTGTAGTCGTTGATGTTCTTGAAATTCCCCACCGGACGGAGAACCACGCCGGGGAACTCGGTATCCATCGCCACGTAGTTATACTCGTCGACGATTTCACGGATCAACGCGAACTCCTCCTCGAGGTTATCGTTCCAAACCTCCCTGATTTGAACCGAATCGCCTTTCGGTAAAATCGACATTTCAAACAAACAAATCCGAGCAGCAGAGTGAGAATTGCAATCAAACCCCCCAGATCTGTAACAAAAACACGCGGAAACGGTTCAGATCTCAAAACCTAACAATTCCAGAACGAACATCGATGATATCTGAACAAACGAGAAACAAATCTAAACAAAATCAACGAGCCGCGATACCTGAAGAGGATTTGAGTGAGTAGAGATTCGAACCGGTCGAGATTCAACTAGATCTGAAACAAACACAAGCATATTAGATCCAGTGAAGAAGAAGAAGGAGTGGTTCTGAGAAATTAGGAGTGAACTAGGGTTGAAGCAGGAACCCTAGAAATGGAAGTAGTAGAGGAGTGAGGAATCTAACCTTGCGATGGGTGAAGAGAAGGTTGCGGTGAAGCGAAATGGAGGGAGGGATCGGAGATTTGAGCTCCGATGAGGGTAGAATCGGAGGTCAACGAGGGAAGGAGGGGGGGATTGGGGGAGCGAAAAAGGGGAAGAGACAGGAAGTTGGGGGCGAGGGTTGAGACCTGATTTGTACTGGGGATGGGGCGTGGGGTCGTTTTGGATAGCAACAACTACACGGGAGGTGTCGTTTACAACTGGGCTCTTGCAATTCGGGATCCGACAATGTGATATCAGTCGTTACCGTCTGTCTAAACCCAAATCACCGACCTTCTTTCTTTTATGCTTAAATATAATTTAAGTTTTTCTATTTTTTTCAGTATTTTTTCATTTTAAATTAAAATATTTAATTTAAAAAAAAACTGTAATTTTAATCTTTATTTTCATGATAGAAACATTCAGTCATTCTATTTTTTTAAAAAAAATTCATAATTTTAATTTTTATATTTAAAAAAAAATTACACTTTTACTTCAATCTTTAATTTTATCTATATTTTATTTCTTTTATTTCTTACATTATAAATAATTAAATCATTATTTTACTGTATTTTAAATTAATATGTTAGGTTTATAACTCAAATCAATTGAAATAAAAGAAATGAAATATAATCAAATTTGAGAATTTGACTAAAATTAAAAATTTTATAGAATAAAATTATTAAATGTCTTTATTTTAAAATAATAGATTAAAATTACAAATTTTTTAAAACAAAAAAACTAAATGTCTCTATTTTAAAATATGAGGACCAAAATTGTGAATTAAACAAAATAATAGAAGACCAAAATTATATTTAAATTTTTTTATTATTTTGAGTTGTTATTATTTTTAATATTTCTTTAATAATACTACTACTTGTTATTATTATTGTATTGATATGCTTTGCAATTATTGTATAGTAGTTTATTTCAATCATTCATAAAAAAATATGTTCACTTTGTTTTTTAAAAAATATTCATATGCTAATCCTTGATTAAAAATATATATAAATTTTCAAAGGTTTAAACAAGATAAGATTTGTGCAGAAAATGGATATTTTAATTAAAATTAAAATAGTTAAAGTTTGGAATTTGAAGAAAAAAAACAAAAAAAAAGTAGAATTTAGGAATCTTTAGTGAATATTAAAAAAAAAAACAAATAATGACAAAATCAAGTATCGCATAGAGAAATCAAATAAAGGAAGTCTCTACATTCTAACATGGGAATTAAAAATTATAATCTATGTATTGATTTATTTCCACATTTAGATTTCAATAAATTTTTAGTTAGGAGAAAGCTATAGTTAAGCTATATTTGGCATAACAAGTACATGTCTCGCGTATTGTTGAGAAAATATTATAATGGGTAGATAGTTATTTTTGTTTATAAATGGGTAGAGTACTGACAAATTCGTCATCAAAAGATATAAATTTATATTTTAGTTTTTAAAAATAAAAAAAGTGCGACAAATTCATTCATTCGTTATTGTTAATGAAATAGCGTACATAACACATTCAGGGATGATTCTGTTAGCACTTTACACATTTATGGACGAATTTGTGAACGTTCTATCTAATATATAATTTAATATTCATCTCCTTCTTTTTTTAATTGTTGCAAACATAACATTACAATAAATAGTTAAAAAATAGAAAAACAAGTATAAGTTAGAACAAATATAATAAGCATAATATTAATTAATAAACATAATTTTTATGTTGCTTTGAAATTTCTATTGTGGCAACATTAGGTAGTGACAAAATTAAGTTGGGTCTCATTTTTTTGTAAGAATTAATTCAGTGACTGTGCATTTTAATTTGTTTGAATTTCATATTTTAAGTAAGGTATTGTCTCATATTTTTGTTTTAAAATTTTTAATGTGACAACAATTTATCCAAAATATGATACTCAAACAAAAATGCACAACCATTAATCCTTACAAAAAATGAGACTCAACTTGATTTTATCACTATTTAATGTTGTCATAATAAAAATTTCAGAGCAAAAGACAAATTATGTTTATTAATCAATATTGTGTTTATTATTATGTTTATTTTAACTTATGCTTGATTTTCTATTTTTTCATGTATTTATTGTAATATTATGCTTACAACTATTAAAAAAGGGAGGAAGATGAATATTAAATAATATTTTCGGTTGAGTGATGACAAATTTGCCCCTAAGTATGTAATGAGCTGACAAATTTGTCTCTGAATATGTCATATATGTTCTTTTATTAAATGTAACGGACGAAAATTAACGGATTGATTAATTTGTTGTACTTTTTTCATTTTTGGAAATTAAAATTTAAATTTCTGTCTTTCGAAAATAAATTTGTCAATTCTCTATATATTCATAAATGAAAATGACTATTTACCCTGTTCAAAATAACAAACTTGTGTTGTTACACAAGTGAGAGTGTGGAAAGCTCTTGGTTGCATGAGAGTTTACGGTCAAATTTTACCTAGTCCACTTGATACAAAAGTTCATGATCTTATGATTGCTGGGGCAGAGAAATAATTTGAATCAAGTGTTAGTTGAGGAATTGAATAGATGTTAATGTCATTTTAGTGATATGAAAATATGTAATTTCACCAATTGATGTGTTCTATTGATTAAATAGAAGATTAGTTAGCCTTTTATTAAAGTTTGTTTAAAAACTTTTGAGCATAATATTATCACGGTTCTTTTTACTGCAAAATTAACATAGTTATATTCACACACTCACTTCATTATGTTAATTCAATAAAACTTAACTCGAATTAAATTAAATTTAAACTCACTCTATTGTTTTATAATACATCTCTAATTTAATTTAAGATTACTATTAGTCTCGCTATATAAGCAAATGTTTGTCTCAATTTCAAACGGACTAAAAATTTTCAACAAAGAGAACACATTTTGACGAAATAATTTGGCAGGAAGTCAGTAACAACTTCATAAATATTTTATAACCCCACATTAAATTTTTTTGTGATAAAGGACTCATGAGACGAGCAGTTGTTTAATTCCATTTATTCGTTATGATTGTTTGTTTGAAATATAAAGGATAAAAATTAATCACATTTTTCTATAAAAAGGATTTTTGAACTTTAATTTCAAAATAATTTATTTTCAAAATTAACTCTGCTTGCAAATAAATACTTTAAATTTCAGTTTTATATCAATCAATTCTTAAATTATACCCGTGATGTAAATAGATATAAAATTTCCTTTTTATAAATAGTATCAACATCAACATCAACATCAACAGCACTTTTAACCCAAATTAATTGGGGTCGGTGGTAGATGAACCTAATGATAAATCGAAAAAAGAACAAAAGAGAGAAACAAAGTTAAAATAAAAGAATGATGAGAGGAAAAAAGAAAAGAAGAAGAAAAAAATTAAAACAAGGGAATAACTGGAACATAGAACTACTAAAGGGTTTAACCCTCCACCATAGTTTTTCTCCACTCCGTCCTAAGACATACCGTCCGTCAATCTATATCTCACTCCATTAGGTCTTGTTTAACTACCTTTCCCAGGTAAGTTTTGGTCAACCTCTACCTCTCTTTGTATCTAGCTCTTGGTAACAAACTCTTGTTCTGACAGGAGCATCTAATGGTCGTATCATAACATGCCCAAACCATCTCAATCTATGCTCCCTCATCTTTTCACATACTGGTACCACTGATACCTTTCGTCGAATATCCTCATTTCTTATCTTATCCATCTTCGTATATCCGCACATCCACCTTAACATCCTCATTTCTGCTACCCCTATTTTATGTTCATGTTGCCTATGTGCTGGCCAGTATTCCGTTCCATAAAGCATTGTCGGTCTAACAGCTGTTCTATAGAATTTTTCTCTATTTTATGTTCATGTTGCCTATGTGCTGGCCAGTATTCCGCTCCATAAAGCATTGTCGGTCTAACAGCTGTTCTATAGAATTTTTCTTTTAGCTTAAGAGGAATCTTGCGGTCACACAAAAGCCCTGATGCGCTCTGCCATTTCATCCACCCTGCTCTAATTCTATGACTTACATCCTCATCGATCTCCCTACCTTTTTGCAACATTGATCCCAAATATCTAAAAACGTCTTTCTTGGGGACCTCTTGCCCAAGTAGATGCACTGTGTCTTGATCACCGTCTTAAATCCTCTTAAACTCACACTTCATATACTCTGTCTTGCTCCTGCTTACCTTGAATCCTTTAGACTCCAAAGTGCTTCTCCACAATTCCAATTTTCTATTAACACCATCTTTGGTCTCATCAATAAGTACGACATCATCTGCAAAGAGCATACACCACGGCACTTCTTCTTGAATATCTTTCGTTAGTTCATCCATCACTAAGGCAAAGAGATAAGGACTAAGGGCTGAACCTTGGTGGACACCTACCGTGATAGGGAAATACCTTGATGTTCCATTACAAGCTTTCACACATGTGGTAGCCC
>PYAF01001757.1:645632-680174 GCA_007407185.1 Glycine tomentella
AATCTTAAAAATCATTACATTCTTTTAATTTTTTTTAATTTACAACATTTTGTTATACCAAAATAATCTTTTAAAATTCTAATATAATACATCCCTTAATATGTTTATAAATGACTCAGCTTTTATTTTTTTACACGAAAAATAAAATATTTAAACTGTTCGTTCAATGTTTATTCTTATGTTTTGAAATTGGCTTTAAATCTTCTTACAGCCGGATAATATCACGACAATATTATTAGTCATATTTTATTCAATCCCAATATTGAAAATCTTTTAAGAAGTTATTTATATTTTTCAACAAATATAAACCAATCACATTAGATTTATATAATCCATTTCATTTTAAGTGAAAAATAGTTATAAACAGTGCTAATCTTTCTCCATTTTTCTATTTTTGCTAAAAAAAAAAGAATTATTCAAACTTAAAAAATATTCTTGAATAAAAAGTAAAACTTATATAAGTTGATTATTTTATCAATGATTTTCAGCTAACTTATTAAAAAAATTAATATACTGTTAAACTAAAATAATGGTATAGGAGTATTTCCTACATATTTATTTAATGTTTAAAAATATAACACAATTTAATATTAACTCATATGTTTTTATCCTTCTGAATTTTGTAAATATTGGATTTTGTTTTTCAATTTTTATTTTATTTTCATACAATTACAATGTGTCAGATATTTAAACTTATGGGTGTAATTTATTTTATATATAATTAATATAAATAATAATATTTAAATTGATTATATGTATAATAATATAAAATTATTCAAATATGTACAATCCAAAATAGTAAAATTAAATGTGGCAACCTCATAAAGGTCTATGGACACGTGGCCACCCTTCCTGTCAGCATTGCCATATTAATAGATACTTATTCAGCCTCTAGCCTGGACATGTTGTCCGGGCTGACTGACAATATAGCGATAAGAGCGCGGACGTCGACTCTCCCTAGGAGCCCGCCGAACATCAGCACTATTCTCTCTACTCGCTCACTGCCTATTTACAAGTAAGGATATTCAAATAAATGCAACCACCTTATCTTATCATATCTCAACAAGATTATCTACTAATTGTTACTTATATATGAGTAACAATATATATCAACAAGGTACACATTATCTCTAATTCAAATTAAGATAACTGCATGTTATTATCTGTATTATTATCTTATCAACAAATTATCTATAAGTAAAGGCCCAAGGTTCACTCCACACTATAAATACGACCCTCCAGGTGTATTATCTCCATCCCTGACTCCACTCTTGATCTCAAATCCAACTTGAAATTCCACACTCCATAAACATCCTACACATCCCATTCTCATTCGGTATTCATATAGAATACCTCTTTCTCATATATACTTGAATGCACTACTCAAGTCCCTCAATCTTCATTCTTTAGGTTGAGTCCAACCTCGGCCCTCTTTACAAATTTAATGTCCTGACTTGAGCGTCGGAGTGTTTTTCTTTTATTTTGCATGTTACTCCTCTGACCAAAGCCTAATTCTACTCTGTTATCACGAAATTTGGAATTCACTAAGGCCAAATCAAACCCACATGTGAAATTTTTAGATTTTGACAAGAACAAAATACAATATATAAAACAAAAAATAAAGATTTTATTTTTTAAAAAAAATCCGAATTTTGTCAAATTCAGAAAGCCAAAAACATATTATAACTATTGACAAGAGAGTTAATAGGTTGTAAGAACATTTTTTTTAAATTTTTTTAAGACAAAACTTAGAAGAACATTCTACCGACTTCCATTGCCCCTTTCCCAAGCTTCTAGTGCGCTTGATAATGCTAAGCTGTCTGCGACTGCCACTGTAATACGACGATGGCAACCAGAAGAACTCCTACGTTAACAAAATCCGTTTTCGCCGCCGTAACCACTTTTAGGACCTCTCGCTCTCGCTCCCACTCCGCACGACGACTCTTCTCCGCTATCCCTCGCGCTTCGGAGAATTCCCTTTCTCGGTCTCAGATTATCGACGCCACCGATGTCGCCTCCGGCAAGTTTCTCTCTCGCTCTTTCACTCGCACCTTCCACGCCACTAATCCCTCCCTCCGCTCCGCCGCAAGCTCTCAGGTCTCCACATTCGTTTAGCACTATATCATTAATTCCGATTATGCCATCGTTAGTTAGGTCAGGTATTTGTTAAGCATTCATTGATGACCGGGGAAGTTGGATTGGATGGTGAAATTTTAGTCTTTAGTGTATTCTCTTAGTTAAGCACTTATAGAAGAAGAAAATTAAGATTCTAAAATGATTCGAGCTTCTTCAATAAGCTAAAATCGACTTATCCATAACACCTAACTTTTATAGAAGCTATTTGGTTTAACTTCCCCAAAAGCTGAGGTGTGTAAGTTGATTTTAGCTCCTAGTTCTGGATGGTGGATTGATTTTTTTATTTTGTTTGTCAATTTCTTCATTTTATTTATTTGGCTATTGAACGCTGAACAGTGTATCAGCATAGCAATTCTTTAGGCTCTCTGGTTGGAGAATAAAAATGGACATTGATAAGTGCGTGTGTTTGTTTATGGTTTAATGATGTGCTATTTGTATTTTATCAGGTGGCGCAGACGGACTTCACAGATATGGCATGGGAGGGGATTGTTGGTGCTGTTGATGCGGCACGAGTTAGTAAACAACAAATTGTGGAGTCTGAGCACTTAATGAAAGCCCTTTTGGAGCAAAAGGATGGCTTGGCTAGAAGGATATTTACTAAGGCAGGATTGGACAACACGTCCGTTCTACAGGCTACTGAAGATTTTATAGCTAAGCAACCTAAGGTGTGTTTGCTGGTGATATAAATAATAGATTTGCATTGGTATTTTGGAAAATTCTGACCTAAGGCTTTGTTTTGGCAGGTTATGGGTGACACTAGTGGTCCTATAGTGGGCTCGCATTTTAGCTACCTCTTGGACAATTCTAGAAAGTACAAGAAAGAAATGGGGGATGAGTATGTGTCTGTGGAGCACCTTTTGCTAGCGTTTCATTCTGATAAGAGGTTTGGACAGCAGTTGTTTAAGAATCTTCAGCTTAGCGAGAAAGCTTTGAAGGATGCCGTACAAGCTGTTCGGGGAAGTCAAAGAGTAACTGATCAAAGTAAAAATCTATATTTTAAGGTTTCATTTTCCCCCCCAGAAATATAGGAGCACATGATTGGTCCTATCTTACTACAAATTACAATAAAGCTGAAATTTGTTATAATTTAGAAATAAACTTGAAACCAAATTGTTGCAAAAGTATAAGAATATCAAGTTTGATTGGATGACCAGAAAAGGATATTTATTATTTATGATTCTTATAAGCTATAGTATGAAAGGAACAAATAACCTAAGTGGTGATTATAAATTGGTATCATATTTTATTTGTAAGCTGCCTGTTGTTTCAATTGGCTTGTGTGAGTCCAGGTGATATTGATTATCCCTATGCTTGATACTTGATCAGCTTACAGGTAATGAATGAAAACCTGATTTTAGTGCTCATAGTTATAGTCATATCATGATCATTATTTTTTTAAATATGCCTGAACTGTTACTTAAATTTCATATGTATAAATTTAAGCCAAGCCTTGTTTTTACATAATTACATTGTTTCCATATGTTTGGTTTACTCTGTTATCTTTTCTTGTTGCTTTTGTTTGTTTGTGTGTCACATTTCTATGTTGTGTTTTTTTTCTTATTTGGAAATAACTTTATGTAGATCCAGAGGGGAAATATGAGGCATTGGACAAGTATGGAAATGATCTGACTGAACTTGCTAGGCGTGGCAAGCTTGATCCCGTCATAGGTCGAGATGACGAAATTCGGCGCTGTATTCAGATATTATCAAGGAGAACAAAAAACAATCCTGTTATTATTGGTGAACCTGGTGTGGGGAAAACTGCAATTGCTGAAGGGTTTGTCTAAAATAATTTTATAGCAATTACTTGAAATGTGCTATACACAATATAACTTCTTCTTGTTGTTATTACTTTTTTTACCTTATACACAATATTACTGTGGCAGTAGCTTATATTTTTTATGCTGGGCTAAATATCCCCTTTGTTGTATGTGTTGTTTGTTTAAATGTACTGAAGGCCTTTTCATTGTTTTGCAGATTAGCTCAACGTATAGTGCGTGGTGATGTTCCAGAGCCATTGATGAATCGAAAGGTTGAGCTCCTATTGTTTTTTTTTTTTTTTCCTCTTGATTATAAGCTGATAATATGAGTGAGTTTCTTGTTTGTAGTGGTGTCAAGTCTCAATGCAGGCTAATTATGTTAAAGCTTCTGAAAAAGGTCTAACCAAGCTGCTAAACCTTGTAGTGTCATAGTTTCCTGATACCCTGAAACTTATTTTTCTTACATTGAAATTATAGGGTCTATTTTGCTCCTCTAGCATATGCATTTCAAGACTGAGCACAAAACTTAGATACTTCTATATATGTAGAAAACTTCCCCTCCCTCAAACACACACACAAAGAGATAAAGATTTTTCTTGCTATTCTAAAATACAAAGAATGTTTCTTTCTTATTGTTGAAATTATGAGATTTTCGGTATTGAGGAAGGAAAATTTTCAATAATATTATCTTTGGATTGTGATGTGCTACAATGTGATCATATGACCACAAACCTAGAGTTCAAACCCTTATTTATAATAATCATAATCCTAACTAAATAGGAAACACATTATAAGATAAGGAAATAGGGTAACTAATCCTAAAGGATAATTGAGATATTCTAAGATATGATCAAAATATAGGATATTTGCATATATTATAATATTTATGTCCACAACAAGACATTTAAGGTGGTGTGAAAAATATCATCTGAGAATGCTGTCATTGATTGTAATTACTTGTCTTGTAAAAAATATTAAGTTTTCCTAAGTGAAACCCTTCTGAAGCTTTATTTTTATCTCTTTTAACAATTATGACATTATCAATGAACTTGGAATTGAAAAACCTTATGAAATGGGTCACATCATTATTCTTATTTTCTTTTCAAATTCTCTGAAACGTAATATTGTAATAGAGTGCAGCTTGGTGCTGCAAGGCTCTTGCTAATATGCTATGAGGGGTCCAGGGCCTTTATATTGCACCTTTGCTTAATATTTCCTCGGCAGTCAGTGCAGTAATTTTTTTTTTTTGTTTAAATTTGTATTGAAAATTACTTTTATTCTTGTTGTTTTATAGTTGATCTCCCTTGATATGGGTTCATTGCTTGCTGGGGCCAAGTATCGTGGAGATTTTGAAGAAAGGTTGAAAGCTGTCCTGAAGGAAGTTACAGCATCAAATGGGCAAATAATTTTGTTTATTGATGAAATTCATACCGTTGTAGGTGCAGGTCAGTACCTTATTCTTGTTGCTCAAGCCTTACTAGTTAAACTTATAATATAGACATTAAGAATATTGTGTACTTTTTATTGTTAGACATAGTATAACCATTCATATGCCTTCACCTAATAACTTAAACTTTTAGGATAGTCGGTTCATGACATAGTATCGTAGCCTCTTTAACTTGGTGGTCCAAGGTTTGATCCTGGCCGTCCCCAATTTTCTAAAAAAATGTTGATTTTCATGACAAGGTAGGTGGACTTGTGCATTGTCTGTGCTTTTGTAAGCTCAAAAGGCTCTTGTATGAGATGGTGTCTCAGAGATGTCATATAAAACCAATTTTATGTTTCCACTTAACAACTTAAGCTTTAAGCTAAAAAGGCTCTTGTATGAGACAGTGTCTTAGAGATGTCATATAAAACCAATTTTATGTTTCCACTTAACAACTTGAGGTTTTGAGACGATTGGTTCTGGACACTATTTATAAGAAAAATATGGAATATTTGTCATCAGTTCTTGGTTATAATCAATTAATGAACAAAAAAAATAATTGGTTGCTGCTGTCAAAGCAGCTTAATCTGAATAATTTCTACTTCTGAGTAGACTGGGGGGAGAGGAGAATTGCTAATAGTAGAGCACTGACGGAAGAAAGTAATACACTATAAATATATTATCATACTGTCTATAGCTGATCCTTTATTTGTTGGACACCAATATTTGTCCTTTAATTAAGTTTTGCACGCCTTTGATTATATGTTCTCTTAACCAGATTAGAGTGACATTTTCGATTCATATATTGTCATCCACCTTATTTTTGTTCCAGTTCTTCTATTCAACCAATTAGTAATATGCTGTTTTTTGGTCATTGGCTCCCTAACTATCAGGGGCTACAAGTGGTGCAATGGATGCTGGGAACTTGTTGAAGCCAATGCTTGGACGAGGTGAACTTCGATGTATAGGAGCAACTACATTGAATGAGTATCGAAAATATATTGAAAAGGATCCCGCACTTGAACGTAGATTTCAACAAGTGTTTTGCAGTCAACCATCTGTTGAAGATACAATATCAATTCTTCGTGGGTTGCGTGAACGCTATGAGTTGCATCATGGAGTCAAAATATCAGATAGTGCACTTGTTTCAGCAGCAGTTCTTGCAGATCGATACATTACAGAACGCTTCTTACCTGACAAAGGTAAGATGTGACTCTAGCACATATATTATGGGTTGATTCCTTTTAATAATTTATTTTTGGACTTACTTCAATATTTTAAAGAAGTTTAGTCTTCAACTAGAACAATGCAAAATTTTCCTTTTGTAGAAAAAAACATTCTCTCTCTCTCTCTCTCTCTCTCACTGTCAAATTGTTAATAGCTTGGAAACTTTTGCTGGTTGATTTTTCGCTTCCACTAAATTTATTTTTTCCGTTTAGCCATTGATCTTGTTGATGAAGCTGCTGCAAAACTAAAGATAGAGATCACCTCAAAGCCTACAGAATTGGATGAGATAGACAGGGCTATATTGAAATTGGAGATGGAAAAGCTCTCTTTGAAAAATGACACTGACAAGGCATCCAAAGAAAGATTAAGTAAGCTCGAAAATGATTTGAGTCTACTTAAACAGAAGCAGAAAGAATTGACGGAACAATGGGACAGCGAAAAAGTTTTTATGACTCGGATAAGGTCAATCAAAGAAGAGGTAATGTATAGTTAGTGTTGTCATTGCCATAGTTCCTCTCCCCCCTCCCCCAAATAATTCTGCACCTTACATGTTATAAACATATGTAGATTGATAGAGTCAACCTAGAGATGGAAGCTGCTGAGCGTGATTATGACCTGAACCGTGCTGCTGAGCTTAAGTATGGAACTTTGATGTCCCTTCAGCGCCAATTAGATGAAGCTGAAAAGAACCTAAGTGACTTCCGAAACTCTGGACAATCTTTACTTCGAGAAGAGGTCACTGACCTTGATATTACAGAGATTGTTAGCAAATGGACTGGTATACCATTATCAAACCTCCAACAAACAGAGAGAGAAAAGTTAGTCTTGCTGGAGCAGGTTCTTCACAAGAGAGTGGTTGGTCAGGATATTGCTGTAAAATCTGTGGCCGATGCAATTCGCCGTTCAAGGGCTGGATTGTCTGATCCAAATCGGCCAATTGCAAGCTTCATGTTCATGGGTCCGACTGGTGTTGGCAAAACTGAGCTTGCCAAGGCTTTGGCTGGTTACTTGTTTAACACTGAAAATGCTCTTGTTAGAATTGATATGAGTGAGTACATGGAGAAACATGCTGTTTCACGTCTAGTTGGAGCCCCTCCTGGTTATGTTGGTTATGAAGAAGGCGGTCAGCTAACTGAAGTGGTCAGGAGAAGACCCTACTCTGTGGTACTATTTGATGAAATAGAGAAGGCACATCACGATGTCTTCAACATCTTGTTACAGTTGTTGGATGATGGAAGGATTACTGACTCTCAAGGAAGGACTGTTAGCTTCACAAATTGTGTTGTGATTATGACTTCAAACATTGGTTCTCATTACATACTTGACACTCTTCGTAGTACACAAGATGATAAAACTGCAGTCTATGATCAGATGAAAAGACAAGTTGTTGAGTTGGCTAGGCAAACTTTCCGTCCAGAATTCATGAATCGCATTGATGAATATATTGTTTTCCAGCCTCTGGATTCCGAACAGATCAGCAAAATAGTGGAGCTCCAGGTAATTGATGTGCTTATATTAACTTAATCCACCTTTAAACTTATTTTGATTCATTTCCTTGGTAATTACCTATCTTTTAATGACATTGAAGTTTATTTCAATTTGTTTACGACTTAATCCCAGTGTAAAACTCTTTGTTTGACTCTATTCTAATTGCTGGAGTCTGGAGATGCATGCTAATACATGTTTTCTTACCTGCTGTAGATGGAGCGAGTGAAAAACAGGCTCAAGCAGAAGAAAATTGATCTTCGTTACACAGAAGAAGCTGTTAAACTTCTTGGTGTACTGGGTTTTGATCCAAATTTTGGAGCTAGACCAGTTAAAAGAGTGATACAGCAATTGGTTGAAAATGAAATTGCTATGGGAGTTCTAAGGGGAGATTTCAAAGAAGAGGACTCAATCATTGTTGATGCTGATGTGACTCTATCAGGCAAAGAACGTTCTCCTCTAAATAAACTGCTTATTAAGAAGTTGGACAGCCCTGATGCGGATGCCATGGTCGTCAATGATTAATTTTGCCTACTAGCTTCAGTTAGATAAAAGTAGAGTTTTCAAATTTATTTTGGTAATACTCCATAGGGTATGAACGTAGTACTTTATTTTTTTTTTGTGTAACTATCGTCTTAAGGATATTGTGTTTCAAAATAATTGTTGATTAAGGTTTTACTCGAGACTCGAGTACTTTTTATCATAACAACCAGAGGATTGAGCTCAAGACACTTTATATATTCTTCCTGCTCCTAGTTGGCTGTCCCTTGTTGTTGATGATTATGAAAAGGTGTCAAGATTGAAATACATAAGCAGCATGTATTTAAACCTCATTTTTAAAATCCACCGAAAAGATTGATAAAGGAAAAAGTATTAAATAGATAAGTATTGACTATTTTTGTATCCAAGGGACCGAGGAAAGTGAATCACGACCAAATTGCAAATTTAAAGCTTTTTTTTTTCTTTTATGTTGGTGCATGCCCTCTTGCTAAGAGAGGTGGAAGAGAGACAATATTGGAATTCAAATCTATTTTGCGCCCTCATAACATCTCTAATGGTGCACTCTCTTTGATTCTAACTTCTAATATCATGTTTCATCGTATTCAAGATCTTTAATATATTTTTATTCTTAACGATGAAATCACTTAAAATGAATTTTACATATTATCACATTATACTTTTATATTTATTTTTTGTTTTAGAATAATATTTCGTTAGTATTTTAATTTTAATACAATAAATATGCAAAAAATAAAATATATTATTTACCCACGTCAGGACGAGAACTATCACTTCTCACATGCTTTCAAAATGTGCCCGAACAAAATTAGTGGATGCTTGATTTATAGTTGACATTGTTAGACCTGCATTCTAATGTAATTTAACAGATAAAAACAAAATTAAAATAAAGACAAAAATCTTGATCTTTTTGCGAAGATATTTTTACCTCAAACATACTTTTTCATCTTTTTCATCTGATTTTTAAACATGCACTAAGAGTATTGGTAGTGCTTACTAGAATGAGGACGATTCACCATTACTTAATAAAAAATACGTTGAGCAAAAGCAAGGCAATTGCTTCCGACACCTCCTTATTTTGAAATATTCCGAGATTATTCTTCCATCTTTTAAGTTTGTACGATCCACAAACGCCTCTCTGCAGCTCCTTATCTTGTGTAGTTGTGTCTCCAAAGTGGATCTTCTTGACCCATCGTTAACTTCGACATTGTAAATAAACAAGAATACCCATACCTATATGCTATGTAGCACCGACACCGACACGTAACACGTGACACGACTTGACTCTTCAATACATCAATCTCAAAAAATTATGAATTTTGACACATGGAGACACATTTTAATATTAAATAATATTTTTAATTTATATAACAAGTATTTTATTTTTAATATTTAATAATTTAAAAATTAAAATAAACTAATAATATTTATCAATGTAATCCCTCCCAATGTTCACTTGTACCTCTATGTTGGTGTGCATGCATTCCATGCTCAATTGCTCATTTATCCAAATTAAACTAATAAACTAAACTGTGCATATATTCCGTACTAAACTGTGCATACATTCTGTGCTAAATTGTGCATGCATTCCGTGCGAAACTGTACATGTATTCCTCCCAATGCTCACGTGTACCCCTATGTTACTGCATGCATTTCATGCTCAATTGCTCGTTCATCCAAATTAAACTAATAAACTAAACTGTGCATGTATTCCCCTTCATCCAAATTAAACCTCACCCTCTTTATTCACCCGTCTCTCTCAATTACTTTATAATTTTATATACACCGTGCTCTACTCCTTTATCTGAAGAACAAAAATTAAATCATCCCTCTTTACCCACACCCTCTCTCTCAATCACTCTCACTCTATTACGGAGAGAGAAAAACTATTCCACGTTCAGACTTCACACACACCATCTCTCACTGTTCCTTCTTCTTCCTCTTCTCTATTTTTTTTCTTTTATCTTAATGGAACGATGGAACACAACATCATCGCCCAACCTCTGTCTTCTGCCGCTCCCATACCATTTATCTCTACTCCACGTGCGATGGGAGGTTCCACGTCTCACTGACGTGACACAGAGCGTGTGGCTGTACGAGACGTGCGAGCACACCATGACGGCCTTCCTCTTCAAGGCCGACACCGCCTCCCTTTGCGCCTTTGACCGTGTCCGACACGGTTAAATTCGCATGTCGAAACCGGTCAATGGGTCGGACTCGATACGGCCCCTGTTTCGGAGTGTCGATGCTTCCTAGCCTACCTGAAAACAAGTAGGGAACTAAAGAATCAAATGCGAAACCAAAAAATGTAAACAATATCAATAAATAATACAATATAATTAACCGAGGAAAAGTTAAATCTGGAATTAAGTGGGATTCTAGAATACCTATTCCGGTATAATAGACATACATTCCGGCATAAGTGTTCCAAGAGTACCTCTACAAAATGTCACTTGATTCTGTAACCCATATTCCGTAAGTTTAACAGGCATTTCAAAAAGGTATTCCAGAACACCTATTTTAAACAATTCTTGTAAACAAGTTTTATGGGAAACTCAATTAAAAACAATTATTGGGAATGTTAGATTCCTGAGAATGATTTTTAAAATATGCATACCAAACGTAGGAATTTAAGATTTTCAATCTAAGATTCTTAGAAAACTAAAAAGAATCCCCTTACCAAATGCCTCCTAAGGGTAATTTTGTCCAGTATGGGGTTTAAACTTTTTTATGGGGTGCAGGAAGCAAAAGCCCAAAAACAATTATGGCTTATACATCTAGCTTCATACAGCGATTTGCTGCGACCGTACTTTACAAGAATGGTTCCTATTTATAAGAATTGGTGAAGCATCTCCCAAGCAACTCCAAAGTCCAAACATTTGTCTTTGTAATATACCTGTATCACCAAGATGCCTACAACGTGAACATGTATTACCTTTGGTGGTAGTCTGGTAGAGCTAGGGGACATGGGATTCATATCATAAGAAAATTTTGTGTATATAAGTCTTCATAAAAATTAAATAGGTGGGGTTATATTAAAATTAAGTAGGTGGAGATAAAAGACCAAGTATGTGAACAAGAATATGATTGCTTACCATATCACCTTTCTGAAGATACCAACTAGTTTATCAACAATCTGCATATGTAAAAACCATTCTTTAAGCATTGCTTAATGGATGTAATTAGGAATATTGATATGAATACATTAGTCACATGAATGAAATGCGATTGATATGGATACTACGTATGGTTAAGCATACCATTAAGCTATTGCATGGCCTTACACTAATGCTGCTTTCGTACCAAACAGAATAGGCTTACTGTTTCTCTTATTCATGATATCTGTCTCACCTAAACAGCTATAGGACATGCTGAAGGGATGTCCTACATCAATAATGAACTTCAATAAAAAGGAGGATATAAAAGCTAGTCATCACACATCCCCAACTCTAAGGACGTAAAAACAAGTAGAAGATACTATATCAATAAGAAATGTCAATAGTAAAGAAATTCAATGATGTTACTAGATAAAGTTGGTTGAAAGTGTAAGCTGGCACCCCTTCCAACTTTTCCATGTATAAAATGGAAAGCATGTGATGTGTATTGATTTGTATATAGAATAGATGCAAGATATACTTTCAGGTCCAAGTAATGGTAAATAAAATGTGTGGGGCTAAAACAACGACTCAAAAAACAAAAACATCAATTTAACACTTGCAAACAACATGTGTGAATGTGATTGTTTGGTAAAAGACCTTTTCATGTACTTGGTATGATATCTGCATCATCTATGTCATTAAAACTAAAACTGATAAAAGTAACTTGAGAATCCACCTTCAAGACAATATCAATTATAATCATAAATGAAAACGAGAAACACAGAAAAAGAGAGAAATAACATAACCTTGCCAAACATATGCACACCGGGATATGACTTTGGACAGCGTACAAACAGCAAATTGCAACACAGGATCCATGTTATTTTCAAATTCTTTTGCAGACATGCAATAATAAATGGGACAAGTAAAAGGATCCCCATCAGCAATATTTCTCTCAAGTTCCTCTGCCATGTGTTTAATTATCTGAGAAAGTAACTCAGCATTACAATGTGGATGAATAAAAGGTCCAAGGTTGCAGAAGCACATTTAATGACCTGAGAAAAGAATTCCCATAGAAACTTTTAGTTACAACACAAGATAGCTCCAGAAAACCCCTCGTTTCCAAAACTATCTTAACAAATCAATCAAAAGAAACACCGGATAAAATCAATGTTGAAGAAGGAAAACTAAGTCTTGCAGGAAATTGTTGTAGGATAACAAGGATGGATATGCCATTTAACATGGCATGTGCAACAGTTAAAGGTATGGTTTGAAGCACAACCAAATTTACAAGGTTCAAAATGTCAATGTTTTCATAAATTGCCAACATTTTTTTTTATCAGCCATAAATTGTCAACATTGTGAAGAAACTAACAAAACTGTTGAGACAAATTTCATTAAACAGGTTGCCTCACACTTTTGGATAAGGTCATAGGTCTTAAATCAATAAAGCATCAAAATTCAAAGGAATCGAACAATGTACTGTAGAATCAAATACCACCTTTATGGAAACATAGTCATCTCTCCCTCCTGCCAACCCTGGCATGCCTCTCTGCTAGCTGCTGCATGAATACTGGTGAGTTACAGAATTAAGGTATCCATCAAGAGGGTTATTTTTGTGGGGTGTCAGAACAATGTGAAAAGTATTTCATGATAATAACATGTCTGGTTCTTTAGCCCAATTGCTCAATGACAAGCTCATGAACGGCTTAGCAAAGGAGCAAACTTGAGAAGATTAAGGCACTTGGTAAACTTCCAATGGTTTTCTTTAACTTTTTCTTTCTTTTAAAGCTCAGGCTTGAGGGAAGGGAAGTTTTAGCTCAGAGCAGACTCCAACCAGCTTTCTTTCCCATTGAACACCTCTCTTGCATCATCCTTCTCACATTTTCTGCTTCTTCCCACCTCCCAATGAAGCTATACATATTGGCCATGATTATATAGTAGCCATCGTTTTCTGGTTCAAAGTCAATAGCATACTTCGCAATTCTTATTCCCATCTCAATTTGATTGTGAGTTTTACAATGACCTAACAAAGCTCCCCAAACACCACCATCCGGAGAAATGGGCATGGATAGGACCATGGCTTCTGCTTCTTGTACATTACCATACCTTCCCAAAAGATCTACCATACAAGTGTAGTGCTTTAAATTGGGATTCACAGAATAACTCTTCATTCTGGCAAACATGTATTTCCCTTCTTCAACAAGCCCTGCATGGGCACATGCTGAGAGAAGAGAGAGGAAGGTAATTCCATTGGGCATAACATTTGATTCCTCCATATGTTGGAATATCTCCAAAGCAGATTCTGCATATCCATTCATTCCATAGCCTGAAATCATCGCATTCCAGCAAATCACATCCTTCTCCATCATAGAGTCAAATACCATTCTTGATTTTTGCAGCTGCCCACACTTAGCATACATATCAACCAATGCCGTGCCGAGAGGTAAATTGAGTGTAAAACCACTTTCATTTATGTAGCAGTGAACTGTTTCTCCTTTCTCTAGAGATGCAAGGTGAGAACAAGCTGAAAGCACTACCACAAGTGTGGCTGCATTGGGCTTCTGGTCTTCCCTAACCATTTTACTAAATAAATTTACAGCCTCTTCATGCTGCTTGTTGTGAACATGAGATGAAATCAAAGTGTTCCATGATACAACATCGGTCTCCGATGTATTAAATATTCTCCAAGCAAAGGTCATCTTACCACATTTTCCATACATCTCTATGAGTGAGTTGGTGACTGAAATGTTGTTTTTACCATCTAAAAAACCCTTTATCACATTGCAATGAATCGACCTACCCAAATTAAATGCTCCTAACTGGGCACATGAGGCAATTGCCGAACCTATGCCAATTGTTTCGGAATGAATACCTGACCACTGCATGTCCCTGAAGAGCTCAACACATTTCACACTCTCCCCTACTTTACCATACCCAAAAACCATAAAGTTCCTGCCATCTCCACTCCCTTGACACAACGGAAAAATCCTCTCTGCCAAACTTAACATTCCAAACTTGCAGTACATAAACAACAGCAAATCATTAACTTTCTCATCATCCACATAATATCTCCTTATAATGACTCCATGAAACGCTTTCCCTTGAAACACATCCATGGAATTACCGAAGCCCGAAAGCACACAACCAACAACAATCCCATCTGGGCGAATTTCATTTTCCTGCATTTCCCTAAACAACCTCAGACACTCCCCCATCATCCCAATCCTCGCATAAACCCCGATGACGGATGTCCAACACAGAAGATCTTTGTGAATCACCTCACAAAAGGACCGATACGCTTCTCGGGGAACCCCACATTTGGAATACATATCCAAAACTGAAGACTGTATAAAAGAGGCAACCCCGTTTTTGACAACCACCCCATGCAAACACGCGCCTTCGTTCACAGCACCGAGGTTCCCACACGCGAGAAACCCACCCTCCCACGTTTTAGCATTGGGCTTCTCATCATCTTCACCAACCCCATGCACGTGACGGAGACACCTCAAACCCTTCTCAGGCTCCCCGTTGTGCACGTGCCCGATGATGAGTGCAGTCCAAGCTACCACGTCCCTTTCGGGAATTTCATCGAACACCTTGCGTGCAAGGTCCATTCGACCACAGCGCGAGTAGAGTGACACGAAGGAAGCGGAAGAATGGAAGAGGCCGGTTTTGGAAGCGAGGGCGTGGAGTGATGCGCCGTGGGGGAGGAGCGTGAGGTGGGCGGCGGCGGAGACGACGATGGGGAAGGTGAAGTGGTTGGGGGAGAGGTTGGAGGCGCGCATGTGGGAGAAAAGGGAGAGGACGCTAGGGAAGAGGGAGCGGGAGAGGAGGGATTTGAGGAAGGAGTTGTAGAGGAATGTGTCTTTGGAGGGAAGAGAGTGGAAGAGTGTGGAACATGAAGTGGGATCGTTATTGAGAGAGTCGTATAGAGATATCAGCTTTGAGGCCATGAAAAGGTTCGTGGAGTGGCCGCTTGTAACCGTCAGCGCGTGGAAGCGGAGGAGGGAATCTAGGGTTCTGATGTGCTTCGAGACCAAGATCAGTTCACCTGCACCGTAAGCTTTCAACATGCGTATCACCATTTTTGTGCTTCATTCACCACGTAAGGGACTGAAGGAAGGAAGAAATGACATTAATTAATTAACTAATGTGTAGGTAAATTATTGTTATTATCAGAACAATAAAACAACAAAATAATCAAAAGTTCTAGATAGATAGTTTTAATCATGTCAGTAGTTATTCCATTTACAAGCCATGTATGTATATGAAAGAAAAAAAATCATTATTGATAGATGTAAAATTTATTTGAATGATATTTATATCTTGAGAAGTTAATCTCAAATAAAGGCATTTGATTCAAATGAGAAAAAACATTAAAAAAAAAACTAATTATCACATAATTTGAAAAGCTTGTAACACAAAGAAACCATAATTTGACAGAGTGAGAAACCAATTAGACCTAAAATTTATTTCAAGAAACATGTGTTAAACAAGTTTTGTAAGTCTAAAGCGAAAAGAAAAAAAAATCTAAGGATCTATTCAGAGAGAAAAAATAAAATAAAAATGATATAAAAATTTTGAATTAAAATAAAATTTAAAAACATAAATTTCACATATTTTACTGTTTAATTCTTTGATTTTTCATCTCTCTCCTCAAAGGAACACATTCTAAAAATATTTTCATGTCAGGCAAGTCTGTTCTGTCCTCTGATTACCGTCTCTTTCATTTGCCGTACCGATGTTAATGGTTCACTCATCTCTGCCTGATATTGGTCTAGTTTGTTTGCAAGCTCTGTTGGTGGCTATTTTTTAAAATATGTAGAAAATAAATCGTGGGAAATGAGGTGACGGATTAGAAATAAAAAGAACAAGCATTGCTGTATCAGGTGGTAGTGGAAATAAATCTTTCTTGTCCGAATTCATCTTAGGAAAAATCCAAAGGTAAGTACACCCACCACATGAGACTTGCAATAAACTGAGGATTTTACATAGATATGTTTTCATTATTTTGGTTTCTTTAATAAATTATTAATTAACATAATATAACACGTGTAAAACAGCACCTATATTTTATTTTTACACAAAAATTCTCCAGCATATTTACATTGACGTGAATGAAATGAATTACGTACGTTCAGTTTTTGTGTTTGGTGAAAATTGTCGTTAATCTTGGTATGCCACCGTACATAATGATTTAGCTGAAATCTTCAGTTGTTGCTTTCGTAGGCCACCAAGCTTGGAGGGGCAAGGGGAACAATTGAATAGAATAGACGGACAAACAGAGCTTTTGCATTGGTCAAACTTGCCATAATTAAATTTGAGCCTTCAAATTTCCACTCACGAGTGGTGCAATTAATAATAATAATAAAATTGTAAACTGCTACATTTACAGGTTCATGATCAAACAAAAGAGAGTGTTGGTTAATGATAAAACTTGCCATAATTATCACACCTTACAAAAACTTGCCATAAGTTTTATATTGGTGTTCTTAGTGTTGTTTTTATTAAGAATAGAGTTTTAGTTTAGTCATCTATGTTAATTTTTAATATAATTTTTTATCATGCAAATAATTACTAATATGAAACTCTAGTTTTAATTAAAAGATAATATAATATTATCTCTAAAAGATAATATTTTATTGTGTGCCTAACCCACAATGTTATAGCAGATGGGACAGTAATTTTTGGAGAGGCCAAACTTGGTAAAATTAAAATTATATTAATAATACTTAAGCACCTTGTTTTTAAAAACATTTCATTTATATATACTTCTTATTTTTTTCTATCTTTCTTCTTATTACATCATATCACTATCACCAATTTTTTCTATAATTCTTTCTCTCTCTCTCTCTCTCTCTCTCTCTCTCTCTCTCTCTCTCATATTAAGTGTCAAAAAATATATTTTCTTAACATTACTTAATCATGTATGAATTATTAGAACCTTCTCAACATCTTATATCAAAGGTGTGTTTGTATTCACGTTAGCTTCTGTTGAATATAAATGCTATGTGACATAGGATTTCCGTTTAACGTGTAACAGAAAGTAGAAAATCCACAAATCGAACACACATAAATAAATTCAAATATTGAAAGTGATACTTATATACATACCTATACATGTGTGTAGTTAGTTTGTTTTTTTTAAAAGGTGTGTAGTTAGTTAATTATAATCAAATAACTAAATGGAGTTATAAGTTTGAGTTAATAGTTAAAAGGAAAACAAGAAAGAAATAGATTGTGAATTTGAATCTTTTTTACTAATATTTTAACAAAATTAATAATTAATGTTAATCCATAAAAAATCAAATAACTAAATATATATTTTTATCTCATTTAACATTTATAATTAATATCATCAAACACTTTCAAATTAATTAGCTAGTTTAATAGTTGTAAGGAAAAGAAGATATGAATAGATTGTGAATTTAAATCTTTTTAACAAAATTAATAATAAATGTTGATCGATAAAAAAATCAAATAACTAATATATCTTTTTTATGTTATTTAACATTTATAGCTAATATAATCAAATACTTTCAATTAACTTATAACTTAATTTTGCCAAATACATCCTTTGCATGTTAGTGAAAGGGGCATAATTTATGTTTGTGAAATGAAATAAGGTAAAAACTTTATTGAGTTTGTCCTAAGGTTAAAGGTCAAAATAACACTTCTAAATATATAATAAAAAAATATTGTATTATTTTAACATCACAAATCCCTAGATACACCTAATTATTTGAATACTAATAAATTCTAAATAGGTATGCACAGACTTGTATTTTAGAATGTACCTTTCGATTTGGAGTGTAGTATAAGTTGAGAGACGCCTAATGCATCCTTCAATCAAAATTGATTTCTGCATGCATGTCTCGAACTGATTAACACAAGACACGACCCCACACGAACCTTCCTTCATCCACAACATTAGCTGGCGACAATATATGACCCATGGTTTATTTTAAGTGAGAACCACCATATTCCTATTCTTACTACTCACGAGCTCTAACACTATGCTTGGTTAAAGGAATATTTGACTTAGGTGAAAAAGTGAAAGGAAAAAATATATATAAAAATTAAAGAGTACTGAGATGTTTTGTTAAATTATTGAGTAGGAGAAAACGTGAAAAGTAAAAATATTTATTTTTCTAGTTTTCATTATTGCATAGAAAACAAAAGTAAAAAATGTATGCAAAACGATGTAATAATTTTATCTTCTTAAAATGATATAATAATTTTATCTTTGTAAAATGATACTTCTATAATGTCTTAAGTAATTAAATCCAATATAAATAAAGATTTTTTTTATCTTTGTATATAGAAAAAACAACTTTTCTCCTTCATTTTCCTTCTAATTTGTGAGGTGAAATCCATTAATAATTTGTATCCATGTGAGGGGTAAGATTGTAATTTTCTTTCAATGTAGAATCAAGAAAAAATACCTACAATTATGTTTCAACGCTCATGTCAAATATCACTTAATATAATAAAATAAAGAAAATAATGATAATGAACAGATAAACTTTACATTTGTAATCTTACTATATATATTATTTCAATGAATCTCACATCCATATACTTATAATATTATCATGATATTATTATTTTGATAAGATAATATTATAATTATATTATGCTTATTATATCATTATTATTATGATATTTTGGAATAATGTATTATGAGGCGGAGCAGTACATAATCTATAAAGAGTTAATCTGATAAGTTATTTTTCTTAATTTTATATAAATTTTCATATTTTTCTATAAAATCACATTACTTTTATTATTTCCAGCAACTTAACTTTATATAATTTTAGTTTTTAAATGAATCCTACAATCAATTACTTCACACTTTATATTTTATTATTATTTTTAATATCAATTTAACATAATAAAAAAATTTGAGACAAAAAAAAAAAAAAAAGTGAATAGCAATAGGCGCTATATGCAGCAACCGGTGCTATTATGTGGAGTGATGGGAGGGTTGCTCTTCGATACAGCAAAGTTGCTTCAACAGTTGCTCAAAATTGAAGATTTGTAATCGCAACTTTTGTTAAAGAAGCCCTAACCTCATTTTGTCCCAAAAGTGATGCGAAGACTTACAGGACAAGTAAAGAGAGTAAATGTGTTGTAAAAAATTAAATTTAATACTATTATTTGTGTGTATCTAAGTTTACTTGATAAGATAAATTATTAACAAAGTTCAAGATAATTGATAAATGATTATTCTTTGAACATGTTGATAAGGGTCAATTCTATGATCATTAGTATAAATTTTATTTTACTAAAGAGATAAAATTTATTTTGGTAAGTACATTATTTCTAAAAGAAGAAAAAAATTTGATTGGACAGAATAATCTAATCATTTTTTTTTATATTTTCTCTCATTTTCAATGGTCAACAATCTATCATAGATGTTATTTTTTTAAAAATAAATTAATCTATATATCATTGAACTATTTGATATTTTTAAATTAAAGTTTTATTTTTTTCATGTCTCTGGTTTGTATTTATTTTTAATATTCTAAAAAATATAATATTATTCATTTTATTTTTTTTCTTCTTTTTGATTACTTGTTTGTACATTATTTTCCTGTTTTGTACTGTACCCTCCACAAAAATAAGACGAAACGCCAATCCCTCCGAATAATTTTTTAAAAAACAAATCATTTAAAAAGAGAGTAAAAAACTGAGTATATATTTAAGAAAATAAAAGAAGATGGATGATAAATAGTAGAAAAGACAAAACGCAAAGAAGCAGAAGAGAAGCAGAAGGGGGTATGGGTCTCCGATTTTGTAGTTTCTTTGTCTGAAATGATTACCGGTTTCCTTATCATTCCATGAATGCGAAAATGAAATGAAGTTTACCACTCATTTCGTTTTTAAAACACAACAACGTTGAAAATCATCCTCTAACCAGATACACAATCTAATTTTGGCGCTCCCTCCAGCACCGTCACTATAAAATAAAGCCACAGAGACAAAGCAACGTGCACACCTCGGTACTATACTATAGTATAGTGTTTACTTAATTAATTACTCTGCATTCTCAAAAAAAGAAAAACTTCTTTTATAAATTAGAAAAGGGACTCTTCACTCTTCTCTTTCTCTCTCATTCACTCTCTGCGCTGTTCTTCTCTGCAATGTAGGTCGTCGGAGAATGGCAAAGTGTCATCAGAACAACGTCGGATCCATCGCTCTCGACCACCGCCACTCCGCCAAAAATGCCACCGCTGGCGGCCACTTCCGCGTGCTCCGCCGCTTGATCTTCGACGCCGTCAGCTGCGGCGGCACCTCTCGCTGCCGGTATCGCCAGCGCGGTGCCGATGTCAGCGACGGCGGTGACTTCAGCTCAGCGGCGTGCCATACAGAGAAGGAGGAGAGGTCGGAGAAGCTATCGGATCTGCTGAACGCCGCGGAGAATAAAACGGCGGCGTCGGAGGAGGAGAAGAAGAAGGAAGAGGCACTGGTGGAACTGAAGCAAGTGGTGAAGGAGCTGCGCGAAGAAGACTTCACGAAGCGGCGAATCGCCGCTGCGAGAGTGAGGTCACTAGCGAAGGAAGATTCGGAAGCGAGAGAGAATCTCGCAATGCTCGGAGCAATTCCTCCTCTGGTAGGAATGCTCGATTCAGAAGACGCTCATTCTCAAATCGCATCGCTCTACGCTTTGCTCAATCTCGGAATCGGCAACGATGCGTGCGTTATTTGCTCTGTTTTTCACCTAAACATTTTTCTTCTTTTTAATTAACATTTTTAATTCAATGACTGCAGAAATAAAGCGGCTATAGTGAAAATTGGCGCGGTGCACAAGATGCTGAAGCTAATCGAATCGAGCGGTTTAGATTCGTCGGTGTCTGAAGCGATTGTTGCAAATTTCCTCGGATTAAGCGCTTTGGATTCTAACAAACCAATAATTGGATCCTCCGGTGCAATACCGTTCCTAGTTAGAACCCTAAAGAATTTAAACGATAGTAAAAGCGCGTCTCAATCCCAATCGCTAGTGAAGCAAGATGCGATGCGAGCTTTGTACAATCTCTCGATCTGTCAGAGCAACGTTTCAGTAGTTTTGGAAACAGATTTGGTTTGGTTTCTAGTGTCCACAATAGGAGACATGGAAGTAAGCGAGAGGAGTCTCGCGATTCTAAGCAATTTAGTGTCGACTCCGGAGGGTAGAAAAGCGATTAGCAGCGTTGGCGACGCGATTCCGATTCTTGTGGACGCGTTGAGTTGGACGGACTCGCCGGAGTGTCAAGAGAAGGCGTCGTACGTTTTGATGATAATGGCGCACAAAGCGTACGGTGACAGGCGGGTGATGATAGAGGCAGGGATAGTGTCGTCGCTGCTTGAGTTAACGCTCGTGGGAACCACGCTAGCTCAAAAGAGAGCCTCCAGAATATTGGAGTGTTTGAGGGTAGACAAAGGGAAACAGGTTTCTGGAAGCTACGGTGGAAACTTTAACTTGGGTGTGTCTGCTCCTATTTGTGGATCTTCTTCTTCGTCGAAAGGGTGCTTGGTGGAGGAAGATGGGATCATGAGTGAGGAAAAGAAAGCGGTGAAGCAGTTAGTGCAGCAGAGTTTGCAGAGCAATATGATCAAGATTGTCAAGAGGGCTAACTTGCGTCAGGATTTTGTTCCATCTGCCCATTTTGCTTCACTCACTTCCAAGAGCCTCCCATTTTGAACAATAATAATGAAATCAAACCATTTCACAATGTAGTTTCGTTGAGTTTTCGATCTTCTGTAGCTACTTAGCAATTATAATAATAATTATCTAGTACAAGTTTTTCTAGTTTAATTATCTCACTTTAGGTTTTTTTTTATTGGCGTGAGCTATTTGAGCATGTGACGAGTAAGTACTCTCATGACGAGGTATTTTTGTATAGATGAATATTAATTATTTTTAACGAAATAATTGAATTGTGATTTTTTTATTTATTATTAAGTCAATCTTATAATTTTTAAAAACAATACATCAATAGCCACTATGACAATCACTAGATGGGTTGTGTTGTGTGTGGTTCGTTTTGCAGTGTAGTTTGGTGATGCCTCTATATGAGTAGCATGACAAGAAAAAATGGAAAATCTTAGGGTGGCTTTACGAATGCTACTGCTCTACGAGCATCCCCTACATTTCAAAGAGTCGCTTTCTAATCATGACACACTTTTGTCTTCCAGTTGGCACCCGCTATTTGTGTTTTATTATTTCTAATTATAGTTAATAAAATTAGATGGGGGTGTCGGTCATTTTATCTACCATACCATGGATACATAACAGGGACTATTCACGGCCAATTTCTATTTGAGAATCTTTCCTCCGTTGATTTGCGAATTTCATGTGTAGATGAGTTTTCAGGAATCTCTGGATTAGCAGAGATGAATGCGATTTGTTGTCCATCATTTGCACTGAGATTGTTTGCTGTTAAAGCTATAAATTTAGTCAGATAAATAAAAATTCATTCTTTTAATGCCACATGATCTGGTTCACTGAATTAGTTTTTTCTTCTTCTTTCTTTTAACAGGCCACAGATCTAAATGTTACTAGTAAATTGAATCTGTTTGAATGTTGAATGGAAGATGACCTGTTGCATTTTCTCCGCACTACGTACGGGTTACATACATTAACATGATGCTCGTTGTGGGGTCTACAGTCATATATGTAATGTTTATCTCCTGCTGAGTGCATTTCAGTGAAAATATTTTAATGTCAATGTAATTTGGATATAAAAATTAATTAGGTTACCCTTCCGATCACAAATAGGGTCCATGATCATTGACTTTCTTGAAGTTTTAGCCTGACTCTGAACCCGAGATTCCAAAAGGTGCTTCTATTATTTGAGCTAGTGTTTTCTAGTTGGATCGCAAGAAAGTCGATAATTTTTATAATTTTGTATCCCACGCAATATGTGACCACGAATTTCAACTGATAACTAATGCCTAGTAAATGAGTACACTCCAATGTTTTAGATAAACTAATTGCATAGGGGTATCAATTTATGTTTTAACTCAACTTCAAAATTAAAATAAAAAAATACATTTGTGAGTAGTTTGACAGTTCCAACAATAATTTTTAGAACAAATTATGGCATTATATAGTTGAATTTTAAGTGAAATGATTTTGATCAAATTTGAGGTAAACTAATTTATGATTAAAAACAAGTTAATAATAAAACTCAATATAAATTTTTTATTCAACAGAAAGATTATTAAAATTGCTTTACCTCAAAAATAATTTTGAATACAAAGACAATATTCATCAAAATGAGACTATACATGTGAAGATTGATATTTCAACATGATTTTGAGCATGATTCATAATGAATCCAAAATTTGCATTATCAACGCAACTTTTCTGTTCAACAATCATGGACAAGAGAGGTCAAGTTTCCGTGTGCTTCGTACACCTGCATTATTGCATGTAGTAAAACCGACGTTTAACTAAAGCCTTTCTTTCTGCTAGCTTGTGCTATTTGAATCCAACAAGCAAACAGGGTAACTTTTTTGTTGTAAAACTGAAACCTTCATGGATAGCATTATGCTCACAATTTCCTAGACCTACCCATACCCCACATAAGTGCTGAGCTACATACAACAAAAGTATGAATTCAATGATTGTAGGATAATTATAAGCATACACCTCAATTTTTTTTAGTTCATTTCCCCTATTTATTTTTTTATATATATTTTTATTACATCACATATTACATTTATTATTTCTCTTTTCATTTTCTTTATTTTCTCTATCTCTCTTCCCTCCACTTAATCTACCACTAAATGAGGTAGATGTTTCCAATTATTAATCGTTATATTCATATATCTCAGTTTCTCTTTTATATCCTTCCACCTCATTTTCTGTTTACTTGTTTCTTTTTATTACAACATTTTTCCTTAATAAAACCTATCCTCTTTCTACCTCCTTACACCCATTTACGTCTTCTTTTTTTTTATCAGGAGGAGTCTTTTTTTTTATCAGGACCCATTTATGTTTATGCATATATGAATTATTCACAGGTAAATTATTTAATTTTGTTTTTGTATTGAATATAAGTGTAGTTATTCACACTACTTTATAGCAACATGCACTTGCGCTTGTTTAAATGTGTAATGTTCCTCTCTGTAACCCATCATTCACAACGTTATAGCAGCAGGTATACATAAAGCTACAATCCAACTACCATCAATTGAATGGGTAATAGCTTTGCTTCGAATTCATTCCACCCAACCAACGCGGTGGGGAAGCGTATACGTACGTACTTATATCTGCATTCAAAGAAGTAACAAAATTGGTTATTTATCACATATAATCTATAGATATTTTAGTTAGAACAAAGAGTATGTTCCAATTTTTTTTCGGCCACCCTCCTCCACCTCACTTTCTATCTCAAAAATTGAACCTTCATTTGTTTTGTTTAATCTCCTCCATTCCACTTCCTTATCTCAAAACTCAATCCCATTTTTAAAGTTTTCATAATTTTTAACTATAAATTATGATCTAATGCTATAAAATAGAGAAATTTAATTGACTTTATAAAATAATTTTAAACAGACAAATCAAGACCATTAAAGTAAAAAATGATAATCCTAAATCAATGACACTCATTATCTTTAACCAACCACAATCAGGGTGGGTTAATCACCGTCCTCTAACATCATATTCATCCCTCAATCACATAAAGCATCGAACACCTAACACCAAACCGTCGAAGTGGCCCTTCCAAATTCTTAACTAGGTCATATGGTCACATGAAAATGTTACTAGACAAGAAAGATATGTCTTAATTCAAAATGTTAGAGTTGGCAAAGTGAGTAATCCCACAAAAAACAGGCAAGACTGGTCCTAGTCCACTAAAAAATTGGAGAGGATCGGACTGGCCCACTTTGCAAAGTGAACTAATAATGTTAGTCCACCCCACTTTAAGGTGGGTTGGTAGGTCAGCCCACAAAAAAAAAAGTCTTACTATGCCAATCTTGAATGTCTGTTAGCGAGAATGAATAAAACTTTGCAATTCACATATGGTAAGTAAGATCTTCCCATACATCACAAAAAGTCACTTGTTGATTCAGATGAAATGAGACTTCAATAGCCAAAAGACAATATATAATCAAATAAAGCCTAAAACTAAAACACCCATAAACAACCCCAATTCAGAATCTTTTTAGATCACTTCATAGTTCACATTTAACTCATCCACCCTATTGACCCCAATGCTCAACAAATCAACAAACTTCCCCAAAATTCAGAAACAAAACCACAATCATTCAAAATAACAACAATGACTCACGGGGATGAGGGAGTGAGTGACGGCTTGACGGGAGCAGGACGTGTAGACAGGGTCGGGGGAGTCACAACTCAGTGACACACGAGTCACAGCCTCACGAGAGCGTCGGAGCAGACCGGGGACGAAGATGCCAAGACAAAGGAGTCTGGAGTCACAACACAGAGGAGTGCCAGGGCGAGACTGTGAGTATGAGCGTCAGGGCGTGCGACTGTGCGGGATTCAAAATTTTCAATTTTCACTCTCTTTGCACTTTGAGTCTCATCCTCTCGATTCATTCTTATGTTAATATCTTCAAAGTTCAAACTTCAAATAGCACTTTTATTCATTTATTCATTGGCCTAGTGGACTGGCCTAACTGTGACCCAACTTTGGCCCACGATTTTAGTAAGTCAAGTTGGTCCGACACGTTTAATTAAGTGGCTTGACAACATCAGTCCAACCCAATTATTTTAGTTGACTAAATGGACTGATCCACCGAGTCAGACCTATTTTGTCATCCCTACAAAATGTTTTTTTTTTTTACCCAATCAATGACATTCACTATTTGACTGTCATGGGAAATGGAACAAAAGTTAGGAAAATATTAGCATGGAAAATAATTTAAAATTAAAAAAAAACTATAAAAACAAAATAAAACACATTTAGACAAAAACTCTAATTTCACCTAAAAATAATTTTCCTCGCTTGAGAAAATGAACGTAAAGGACCAGAAAGTGATTTCCCATCCTTTTGTATTATCATAATCAAAAAGAGAAACACATCCATAAAGGTTCATTTTTATCCGTATAATAATTCAATTGAAAAATAGACTCATTGCGTTTCGTAGTCCTATTAGAGGAATTACCAATTAGCATATGGCGTTCACAAAACAGCAGACACCAAGTATTTTCTGCGGGGAAAATGGGGCATGCACTTACTACATAACAAAATGTACCTATGACAATATTACTACCGTTTCTAATCCTGAATGCTCCTGTATATTTATCCTTCAATAGAAAAATCTGCATTTGTTATCAGAACCGGTGCCAGCCACCCACTCCCACTATCCATGGTTTACCCGTTTAGAATAAGTATTGATACTAATCACAACTCATTTGCTTTCCGTAACGGGAAGGTAGACACCTTCGGCTGCCAACCACACATTGTCAGCACGCTTTTCACGAACACCACAAACCTGGTAAGATAGATATTATAAATGACAAAAATGTTAATATACATCCAAACATTTTAGTTACTTATAAAATAAAATAGGATCACTATGAAAATTGACCATATATACCATGACCACCATTATTGATTGTACTTTCTAAGCCAAAGCTAACTTGACAAAATTATAGCTAAGTGCCTAAGTCATCTGCAGAATACTTTTTACTGATTTTGTTGATGCACTCTATACCCAAGCAACTAACATTAAAATATAATGAGATTTGAGTATGAAATGGAAAACATGTAGGGTTCTGAAGAATAAATGCAGTAAGCATCGAAAATATTATTCACACATCTGTAGTACTATAAAATGATTTTTAAAGGGAGAATAGAGTATTTTCATATTCCAGGCAATTTCTCACCTCCTGCTGACCCCCAGCAATACGACTGTATTTCTTATCATGACTATGTAGATAGCCTCCAGTGTCAATATGCTGAAGGCGAATCCTCTGATCCTGCTTCCAAGTCTTTCCACTTCCTTCTATTATAAGCCTAAAGACAATGAAACAAATATAAAGCACCATCCAGAATATTGAGATCTAAATATCCATTGAGAAAAGGAAAGAAAAATGTCTCACTTCCAATAGTCCCCGGTGTCAGATTCAGATTCTCCTCCAAAACAACTGACCTAATTTCAGTTCAAAATTATGTCAGATATTAGTCAGACAGGGTCTAAAACAGGTTATACTTGTCAATCAAAATCTTAACTTTAATCAGAAGCTAATTTGAATGCAAAGTAAGTCAAAGAGGATAATAAAAGAGATATCTATATTTGCAAAAAGTCCCTCTCTATGTATGTTCTGATAGTTCAAGAATTTTACCAGTGTCAATTTTTCTTGCATCAGTCTGTAGGAGGGGAGACAGATATAGTGAGATAGCTTATAAGTAGTAGTTAATTGCATGAGTGTTGATTATAGTACCACAACTCTTATCCCACTAGATACTTGATAGTGCCAGCTATATAGATAGATAAATCAATTGACAGTATTGGGATCAATAATATGGATTTTCAACAGAATAGTGAATAACAATTACATCAAGATGCTACAGTAAGTCATTTTCATTGGGTTTTGGTAGCTCAATCCAAAGGATAAAATTGGAGAGATATTATACCAAAGGACCTAGTGAGATAAGGCTTTGTTGTTGTTCTTGTGTTATACCAGTTGAGACCAAAAACAAATAAATTAAAGTAATAATATGGAGAGAATCTTTAAAGAAGGCTTTAGGTTATATGATATATCATTAGAATGGTTCTACATCCAAGGCATCAGATTAGCAAGAGCTACCAGTAGAAGAAATGATATATTGATTATGGGGCAAGAGCTACTCAAAACTGAGTATTTTCATTGTCTAAGGTATACAATGTAAAATGCATGTAAAATTGAAGAGAATGTCTTTCACAATAAATGGGTCTAACATTAGTTCGTTGAGAGAGGACATAGGTTCAAATCATTATTTAACCAGATTCTAGGTCTGTTTTTTTTTTTTTATAGGCCAAAGTTAGTTGTTAAATGTTAGTTTTTTTTGTTAGTGGAGGGATTCGAACCCACGACTTCTCCCTCCCACCCTTCGGACTTTACACCCAACCAACATCATATCTCCAAATTCTAGGTCTGTTATTCATGCATGGGAAATGAAGTAGGACTAAAAGAACATGTCTAAGAAAAAAATGTACAGCATATGAGAATGCTCAAATAACAAAGATGAGATATAAAATGAAAGGGGGTGGTTCACTCAAAGCTAAGGGAAAATGGGAAATAACATTATCTTAAAGATGAAAAGGACTCCACTAGAATGGTATATACTGCAAACGAGATAATAGTGATGGCATGACAGGACTAAATAGCAAATAATTATGGGGAAAATCAATCTAAATATTCCAGTTTGATTTAGCTAACAGATTCTTGTTAATAGATTAGAGTTTCATTTATAGATAGTGATTGATGAGGCAAGAGAGGCATTGACTGTGTGCATTAAGAAATAAGAATAAATGTCTAATAAAAAAAAAATCCTTAAACATCTTCCTAAGTATAATAATATGATTTGCCATTTATTTTTAAAATATCACATACTCCCCCAAAGGGAAATAATAAAAAGAAAGCACCCTCGCTTTGGTCCTTGAAGGTTATATGCCTCAATTACATACGAATGCAACGTCCTTATCATCGATCATCAATGATACATAGAAACGGCGGAAACTGTGCAGAAACATTTCAACATTGGCATATTTACAATCATACATAGAAAAGCAGCAAATATACCATGCACACAAAAAATTAGCTTATTTATGATACACACATTACAGAAATCATCAACAGATCCTAAAGTATTTATCATTTGCAAACAAAACAACTAAAAACAAGCATTCACCTCAAGATTGCCTGATATCGGGGATGCATGCAAATGGCTGTGCAGCCACTTCCTTGTTCTCATGTGCTGCAATCTAATGATTGTGCCACTTTTAATGGGGTCACCTTGTTTAGCAGAAGTTCCTGGCTCAGGTCTTACAATCTACAAAACAATGCACATATCTTAAGTCAAGACAAAAACCAAATGCCGCAGAGCAAAATTTACAAAAAAAAAAAATAATAATTAGAACACACTGGTTTACACAGTTATCTAATCATGAATTGCCATATAATTGAAAATTTGTTGATTGTTATAGTAATTACTTTAAAAGTCGTATCTACGTTAATTTCTAATTAGTTGATAGTGTAAAATTCTTTAAACCATAAACATAGATAATGCAGCAAAAGTGGCTCTCACGTCCGTAGATTTTATTCATTCAAATAAGAAAAAAAATAATATGAATAGGGAAATTACCCAGTAACTATTGGAATCGTCGACATTGGGGAAACCAGTAACCGATTGTTGTCCACTGCCAGAACCGTAGGGCACGTCATGAGAATGCAACCGAAATTTGGTCTTCTCGTGCATAAGCTTCAGAACCGTGCCGTAAGTAACCTGCACCTGCACCTGCACAATTAAAGATCAAGCAGTCAGAAATTACTTATTATTAATTGTCGAAAAATTGTATCAGAAAATAAATAAAAAAATCTGAGATCCCTAACCCTGGAAAGGGGAACGGAAAAGAAAAGAGAGAGAGAGAGAGAGAGAGTGAGACCTCGACGCCTTCGGAGGAAGCGGCTGAGGCGGAGGCAGATGAAGAAGGAGCAATGTCAGAGTCGAGAGTGAGGAAGAGGAAGATGGCGAGGGCGAAGAATCCGAGAGCCATGACGAAGAGCAATGCGATGAACCAGTTCTGCTGCCAGATCGGGAAATCGGATTCCGATGGGATCCGAGATTCTCGGTAAACGATCCTGGTCGACCCGGGTGTTTGTTGAGAAGACGAAGACGAAGAAGAAGAAGGTTTTCTTCGAGCGAGGTTCTGCGAGCCTGAGGAAGCCACGGTTCGAAGCGGGTTAGGGTTAGTACCCAGATCGAAAGACAGAGATAGAGCGCATTCAGTGAATGCTTCCTTCGCTTTGCTTGGCTTTGCTTTGTAAATAGTCACACTGCAATGCAATGGCCCTTTCTGCACGAACCGGGAAGGACACGGCAGTTTACTTTGTTCTACGCGTTACGTGACATGTTTTGAACCAATGGAGATCGAACACGTGGCGGTTTGCATGACGTGGATGCTTATTAGTAGTTCAAATCATTCCTCTAAAATATTCAGGTATTCGGCAGTGTTATGTTTGGGCCGTTTCACATTTAGAGCTGCGGAGTTGCTATTGATACTACTAAATTGCTAATGACATTACTAATGTGGAACAGTCTTGCGTGACGGCGCCACATGCCGCTCCCACTCACTTCTCATATGCAGGATATTGGATGGCTCTAAAGGAATATTTTGTATGTACCCCAACTGTCTCAAAACCCTCTCCGATAGATATGGTGACATGTTTGTCCCAACTTTTGTGTACCCAGAGTAGTATGTTTGGTCCTCAAAAGGTCAGAGATCTTTGCATGATGCATATGGGAACTAAACAACATTGTTCATCTGCAACCGAAATTACATACAAAACATAAAACTATTTCTAGTAAGTGATTGCTTGCGGTCGGATTAGAGCATCTTTAATGTAAGGAACTCAATTGAGTTTCTTAAGTAATTTTTTGTGGTTTCAACAGTGTCATGTCACTCCTAAAGAACTTATCCAATATTTTGCTCTAATACAAGAAATCACAAGAAACTCAAAAAATTCACATATTTATATTTTTTAATAAAACTTAACATTTTTTTTTATTTTCATAAATATAAATTAAATGGCTGCATTATTTATATTTCAATGGCTGTATTGTACATTTGAACGGTTATCTCATTAAACAGCTTTTATTTTTACTCTTCATTTACATCCAATGGCTATTTTTGGTTGTTTGATCTCATCCAACGGCTATGGACGGCTAAGACAATTTTTTACCTTTTATTTCTCCTTCTCCTCCATACGTGCCAAGCCAGAACCTTATTTTCCTTTACTCATACCTCTCTTTCTTTCTCCCTCTCACCATTTCTTTCTCCTTCTCTGCGCTCTCTCTTCTCCGCCACTGTCGCTCAGCCCTCACGAGCTCTCTCTTTTCTCTTTTCCATTCGTCGCCGCTTCTTCTCTCGACGTCCTCTTGTCGTCCTTGTTGTCCTCTCCCCGCCTCTGTCCTTGCATGGTCTAATGTCGTCGTCGCCATCGTCGTCATCTTCATTGAGCAATGAAGTATGTTGTAGGTAGTTATTTTCCCTCTTTATTTTCCTGTGGTGGTTGAGTTTTTTAAGGTTATTTTATTGTGTAAGATGCGGTGCTTATATAAGAAACCGCTCCTCTTTCTTCAACCTTCGGTTCCGCCACGTAGGATTGCTCCAATGCTGTTTTTTTTTTCAAGATACGAGTCCTTCCCGTTGAGGAACTCTCCAAGCTCCTGTGTCGGAGATGCTCTTAGCCTTGTCGGTACCCCTCAATAGTAAGTGACTTCTTACGGTCATACTCTCGCACCTTCTCACAGGCTATAATGGTCGACAATACTCAAACACCCATGCGTATAAAACATAAAACTATTTATAGCGTCATATAATGTTAACAAGAAAACAATTAAGTACACACAGAAAAATACTTACATTGAGTAACGTCATATAACCTACCATTTGCTTGCTCGCATACAAACTCACACATGATAAGTTGGTCATAAAGATAAGCCAGCACAATTACTCCCTAAGCGTACTCATTACAGTGATCTAGATCACTGAGGTACTTAAGGTATATGATGTGTACATGCGTGAGAGCTCTTGTTGACAAATATGGTATTGTCGAGCAAATACGCCATAATAACCTAGAGATATGATCAATGGCGGATCCAGAAAAATAATCAAGGGGGGCAACTAGTGGTAGATCTAGGAAAATTTATTTATGTCCGCACATTTAGTGACGGTTTCGGGGACAGCGCCCCCGAAATTATTTTTTTTAAAGAAAATTTAAAGAAACAAATAATTATAAATCATAATTTAAATAAACAAACAAATAGTCAAACCAAATTACTGTTCTGGATTGAATAGAACAATGAAAGAAACTTATTGTAACTTCCGATGAGATTTCAAAAGACCATAATGATAACATGAGAGTTAGTTTAGATATAAGTATTGAGTTTGATATCTTTGAATATGAACTGTTACAATATAGACTAAAATATTTATACAAAATGCATATGGTTAAACTATACTTCTCATTTCGACAAAGAAAACTTTAATCTCCTTATAAACAAGTAGTAATGCATGAATTACAAATGAAAATAATTAACAAGTATTGAAATAATTAACAAAGACTCAGGCCTGGCCCTGGGGCAGGGCTAGCAGGGCCTCCGCCCAGGGCCCAAAAATGTTTGGGCTGGTAGTTTAAGTAAATTTTTTTATTAAAAAAATAAAATAAAAATAAAACCTATGTAGGGGTCCATTTTGTGTATTAGGGGCCCATTTTGTGTGTTAGGGATCCATTTTTTCCATCTCTTAATTTTAATATTATTTGTATTTCAAAAAATTTGTGTATTAGAGGCCCATTTTTTCATCCCTTAGTTTTAATATTATTTGTATTTCAAAAAATTTATGTGTCAGGATCCCATTTTTTTTTATCCGTTAATTTTAATATTATTTGTACTTCAAAAAATTTGTATGTCAGGGATCCATTTTTGTGTGTTAGAGTCTCATTTTTTTATCCCTAGTTTTAATATTATTTGTATTTTAAAAAATTTGTGTGTTAAGGGTCCATTTTTTCCATCTCTTAATTTTAATATTATTTGTATTTCAAAAAATTTGTGTTTTAAGGGTTTGTTTTTTTCATTCCTTAGTTTTAATATCATTATTTCAAAAAAAAAATGTGTGTAATAGGAATCCATTTTTTTCACTTTACCCCGGGATAAAAAATTTTCAGGACCTTGCAAATACTGCAAATAAATATTAAGGGTATATTAAAGTTTATTAGAAAAGTTTAACGGTGACACTACCCAACTCATAAGCGAAATCCACTCATGGATAGGACTAACTAGCAACATACGTGTGAGACAACCCCACAACCAACTTAGCAACACCTTGTTGCCTACTAACGTCGCAACATTTGTCGGATGGTTTGTCATAATACCAGGCTCTGACCTCAACAAACTCCTGATTTCCTTTTTGGTGTGGCGCATCTTTGGGCGATATAGTCATTGGGTGGTATTCGTGCATGTGCCTCAAGCTATGTTGACTGCTGTCGTCACTTAGCTAAGTCTACATTTTTTTTTGGTAAACTTAGCTAAGTCTACGTAAGTCGTGCCTTTGTACCTCATCATGTCATGTGAGACATAGGTATTATGTTTCGTGCGAGTAATATGAAAAAAAAAACAAATAGAAATTATAATTAGAAGAAAAAATACTAATTAAACAATAAATTAAATATTTTATAATTAAATACTAATTAAAAGTGATACAGTCATTGTGTTCCGATGTCTTTATTAACTCATAACACAATAAAATCGTATTTATGAAAACGAACATCATTGAAACAATATACTTTGTAATTAACTTATTAGATTCGATGTAGTAATAAAGGGCTTAAGTTACACAAGGTTCTAAATTTAAATGTTATAATTGTGTATCTGTTAAAAAAATCCACACTTTATATGAGGGAAAAAAATATACATCCTTAAAAAATGAAGAAAAATACAATATTATCCATCGCACTTAGGTCATTTGAGGGCATGATATATCATATTAAATTTTGGTACTTTATGCTTAACTTTCTTCATTTAATAATTTCTCTCTACTTTTAATTTGAAAAACATTTGCATCAAGATAAAAAAAAAACATGTGATAGTATTTGAAAGGAGAAAAATGTTAGAATTCTACTTTCTAATAAACTTTTTTAGATAAATTTCCTCTTATTAGTTAT
>PYAF01001757.1:683121-721005 GCA_007407185.1 Glycine tomentella
TATTAATTTTATTTTCATAAAATTATTCGTATTAATTTAGTTCTTATAAAAATAACATGTATTTTTATTGCTCTTTAATGATAATTTCATCAAATAATAATTTAATGTGATTAATAAACTCACATGTGTAATTTAATTATAAATAAATTAAATAACTTATGGTTGATAAAATCCCTCAAAATGAAATAAATAATTTATGAAGTCTAAATATTTCAAAAGATTGTAATTTGTTATAACTTCCTATAAATTTTTTAGTATTTTTCAAAGAGATTAGGAGGAGATGAAATAATAATGAGTTTTAGAATCTTTCAAGTATGTTTAAGAAATAAAAAAGAAAATAATTAAATTAATATGTCACATTATTAAACTGATTAATAAAGTTATTATTTAAAATTGTTAGTGTAGAAGAAAAATTAACAAAAATATATTTTATTTTTAAAAAATCAAACTAATACGAAAAAAATTTATGAAAACAAAATTAATATTTTTAAAATTTTAGTAAAACTCCGACTATATTTAACCTTAAATTTTATATTAAAGTAAACTGAAATTTTTTGGAAATGTGAGACGGATTCCATTCTATATCAACTCAAGTTCACGAGCACGCAAAATCCGTGGATTCCATTTTATATAAATGTCTATAAATTATTAATGTAAATTTTTAATTATCAATTATTAAATAATAAATAATTATATTAAACATTGCTTTTAAAGTATTTATTATAGAAAACAATGAATTTATTATACACAATAATTAAACAATAATATAATATAATTTTATTATAAAAAAGTATTTATACAGATTATATATTTTATTTTTCTGCAAGTATTTTTAATTACACACGTATACACACACTTAATACACTGTTTATTTTTTTATTTTTACATACACATTTTTTTCATATATATATATATATATACACACACCCGTTCCCATATATTGATACAGATTTTAAAATTTCTTTAAAACAAACCTTTCTTTCTCTTGTTTAGATTTTTGTGTCTCACCCAGTTTCTCTATCTTGTTTCTTGGCGAAAAAGGGGGAAATTTTCTTTAAGTAAAGAACCCTAATCTTGTCTTTCCATCTCAAATCGATTCGATTGGAGCGTTTTCAGGGCATCGATGGACTGAAGCAGAAGGGAGAGTGTGGCGCGAGTCCGTGTTAGATCAGAAAGAAGAGACTCAGAGACGGCACCACCAAATTCAATGGCGGGAGCAGATAAAGAATTGGAAGAGCAACTTCTCGAAGCCGGTAACAAGCTTGTAGATCCTCCTTCGTCAGTGGAGGAGCTCCTCGCACTCCTAGAAGTAATAACGCCTTTTCCCCTTCTTTCTTCTCTTCAAATCTTAATTATTTTAACCTCTTGCTCGTGATTTTTAGATTTGTTTTGGGTTTTTTATTTTGTCATTTTTACGTGTTGAGGCATGTTGCATCTCGTTTCTGTTTAATCTGTTTTATATAAATCATTGGAGTGGAACCTAGAAATCGAAATTGCAAACACGCTACTAGAATTGTTTGGCTGTAACTGTTTTTGTGAGATTTTGGTAGAAAAGTGACGATTACGTGATTTCAAATTGTTATTATATTACCTCAATTGGTTTGCCTGTCAAGGGATAAGTGTTATACTGTAGGTGTTATGTTATAATAGACATCCTACGTTACGGGGTTCTAATTGGTATGTGATTGCTAATATTCTTAATTTGTTGGAATTGATTATAATTAACGTCAATCTTCTTAGTTGTTTGGCTTGGGTTGTGTGAAATAAATGATGGAAGTGAAGAAAATTGAATTAGGTCCTGAAATAGGCTTTGTTCAGTTTTTATCAATTGTTAGAATTATTGATTGTTGATTATTAGTTTGATGGTGAGTGTAGTAAGCAAGGGGTTTGGGGTGGTGGCAAGTGCTAAGCTAGGTCCGGGGATGTTGGGCTTGCTTCTAGTGGTTTTGCAGTGGTTATAGCAGAGGTGTTTCCTGGCTTCACCGTGTAAAGGTTGACCTTCCCCCACATTATCAGAACACCACCATAATCTGCTGGCTTTACACCAAATCCAGCAAGACTCACCCTCCATCTTTTGTTAATTTGCTGTTAACTATCTTGGCCTTTTTTGGTTTGGTGAGGTAATTTGGGAGGTTTGTGATGATGGGTGTGAAAGCTGTGTATGATGAGTTTGAGGATTTTATGTGGAGCTGGGGGGTGTCAGCTAGGGCTATAATAATGTCAGATGATTAAGAGGATGGGTTGAAAGCCTTATCCCACTAGGTAGGGTTGGCTACATTGATCACATGACACCATTCTTCTTGGTTAAAGATCAAGGTTTCGGAGATATTATTTTCCATGAGATCCATCTTGACCAATTCCTACAATGTCCTTCCTGTTCTCCCTCTCCACTTTTCCCTTGTGCTGCTCAGGACATTCTTTGTACATCGGCAATTCACCTTAATCTGCCTTTTGCCGTCTTTTCTTCAATTGGTGCTGCACCAATCACTTATTATACACAATAGTTTTGTATCTTTTCTTTTCTTGCATGGTTACACGTCCATCTTAACATTATCATTTCTCACAAGACCAGCATTGTTTAACTTCCTGACTGGCTATCACCTAAGCGCTCTTTAGCTTTGCAGGTGATGGGGAATGTTATGTTTTAAATAATGTCTCTGAATTCAGGCAATTGTAAGAAAGGTTGATTTTATAATTTTATTATCTATACAATTTGAATTTTAGTACAGGAAATGTTTGAACTTTGAAGTGAGGTGAAGCTTAAAATTTCCTTTCTGATAAAAGATATGCAAGTCTAAACATAGTCCTAACTAAATGGTTGGTCAAAGCATTAAACACAATTTTGTGATTTTAATTTTTACATATTATTTTTTCCTTTGCACTTCAGCAAGTAGAGAGTTGCCTATCAAGGGTTGAACAGTCCCCGACTGACTCTATGCAAAATGCACTCTCTCCATCATTGAAAGCATTGATTGCAGAAAAACTTTTAAGGCACTCAGATGATGATGTCAAAATTGCAGTTGCATCTTCCATCAGTGAAATAACAAGAATCACTGCGCCTGAAGCTCCTTATGATGATGATCAAATGAAGGTATGGACAATTTTTTCTACTACAATATATGAATGGACTTGACTGTGTATCCTGGTCTGTACGAAAGACATCAGTAAATCAACTGAATTTTACCAATACATTTTCATGCAGGAGGTATTTCAATTAATAGTATCATCATTTGAAAATTTACATGATAAGTTAAGCCAATCATATTCAAAGAGGATCTCAATTCTTGAAACTGTTGCGAAAGTGAGATCATGTGTGGTAATGCTGGACCTTGAATGTGATGCACTGATTTTGGAGATGTTTCAGCATTTCTTGAAAGCTATAAGGTAAGAATATAGTACTGTTTTGGACAATTTCAGCATCATTGTGGCTTTAAATACTTTGTTGTCTATAATTCTACGTCAAACAAGATTCGATTATTCTGATCTTTTACTACATAGTCCATGTGAACTATCTTAATATGTCTTTATTTTTTCCTGCTTAATACCTTGTAAACATGTAATAACTTGTGTGGTTACTGATCACTTCCTTCCGTATATTTTTACACTCTGATACACAAACATTTTAAATTTCACTATGTATCCATATCATACCTGTAGGGGATACTGAAACATGTATAGTATGGTTCCCCCGTATTAGAGCTTAAGTGCCTTTATATTTAGAGTAAATTACACTCGCACCCCCTGTGTTTTTCTTAAATTGCATCCGATACCTCTTCCTTTTTATACATTACTTTTACTCCCTTCTATTAATGTCGTTAATTAACGTTAATTGAAATATCTGAGCTAACAAAATTGTTCGTTTGAGTAAATTACACTCGTACCTCTTGTGTTTTTCTCAAATTGCACTCGATACCCCTCCTTTGAATCTGACTCTGATGGACGCGTCAAGGCTGTTGATGTCAATGGCCCTGACGATGCTAGTGTCCAGGGAACCAGACACAGCAATGATGGTGGCCAAAGCTGCAACTGGGGATGAGGAGGTGGATATAGCGGTGGTGGCGGCGGCGGCTATGGTGGAGGCAGTGGCTACGGTGGTGGTGGTTGCTCCGGGAGGAGTGGGTGTGCCTAGACGCTGTGTTGATGGACGATGATGACTGTGAGGAGGAAAAGATGATACTGCCGTGGGAGAGGGAGGAGGAGGAGAAGGAGGTGGTGGTGGTAAGTGAAAAGGTGCTGTTGAAGAAGAGGAGAGTTTGTAAAATTCAAGATGAGATTTTGAGGAAGAAGATGAGGGTATTTTATATATGAATTTTCGTTAAAAGTCATGTGACCAACACGTGTCTACTTTTTGTTAAATTATTAAACGATGTTTAAAAGGGAGGGGATCCAGGTGTAATGTGAACTAAACTATTAAGGTTTTTTTTGTAGGGTGCAAAAAAGGAGGGGTATCATGTGTAATTTGGAAAAAACACAAGGGTGCGAGTGTAATTTACTCTTATCTTTAACCCTCTTGTGTACATTTTTTCTTTGGATAATGAAGGAGTCGATTTCATGACTTGAATCAAGCATTTTTATTTAAATTTGACTACAATTATGCTTCTTTAGTAACTCCTGAAAGAGATTAAAGGCCAACAAAATTATTATGATGATAGCTATTAGCAAATTAACCTAAATATAAACTATATTAAGAAAATTGAAGATATCAAGAAATATCAAATTAATAAAACATAAGCAATATATAAATATAAATACTCCCTCTGTTCCTTTTAATTGCATATTTTAGAATTTTTGTTTCTATTTATCTGTCATTTGCAAAGTTTAAGATCACATTAATTACTCTTTTATCAATTATACCCTTACTTCTCTGCTAATCTTTACACATGCATTTATTGTGGAGTGAAAAGAAAAGAGGACAAAATAGGAAACCCCACAATTATTTATTAGAATCAAGAAATTTTATTGTATTTCTTGGTTTTCACTTAACAACCTTAAATGACAGTTAAAAAGGAACTGAGATAGTATATTTTACCTAATATATTGCCATATCTGTATCCTAATTTTTAGAAAAATTGTTGTATTTGTGTTGTATTGAAACCATTACTTGTACTTGTACCTGTGCGACATAAGTGTTACATCTATGCAAATGCATTTTTTAAGACAGCCGGAAACATTTAACGGGTGGGGGGGCATGGTTCTAACTTCGTCCATTTGAAAATTTCAGGGAACATCATCCAGAAAATGTTTTTTCGTCCATGGAAACAATTATGACCCTTGTTCTAGAGGAGAGTGAAGACATATCCTTAGACCTGCTGTCTCCTCTCCTGGCCAGCATTAAGAAAGACAACAAGGTTGTAGTTTGACAGTTAAAATCTAGTAGATTGTGATTTTAAACTTGAACCTTGTTTACGTTGTCCAAATTTTATCATTGTTTTGATGTTGATAATTATTGTGATCTAGGAAGTTTTTCCAATAGCCCAGAAATTGGGGGAGAGGGTCCTTGAAAGCTGCGCAACCAAGCTTAAACCCTACTTGGTTCAATCAGTGAAATCCTTGGGTATATCTGTGGATGATTATAGTGCAGTACTTGCTTCAATATGCCAAGATACATCTGATGACTTGGAGAAAAATGATACATGTGTTACTAGTGAGCATGTGGTAAATTTTCTGTTGGTCTTTTGTCAATTCATGTTTGAAACATTCCATGATGAGAAAATTAATGAAATTTTCTTTTGGTCATTTTGACTTCTTTTAGGAAGATAAGAGTGAGTCAGCAAAACAATCACTGGAGGAGTCAACACATGTATGCCCCCACTTTTATGTTCCTGCTATTTATGTGTCTTTTGGTTCTAATTTTTTATAATTGAATACTGGAATATGTTGATTGTGGTTTGATCAGGTGGTTAAAAAGGATTCAAGGGAAGTTACATCCTCTCAGCAAGAAAATCCTAATGATGTGAATAAATCTCCAAAGTCGGTCATGAGCAATGGTGTTGCATGTGTTGGAGAAGATAATGCTTTAGCTGATTCCGAGTCCATTAAAAAAAAAGAGGATGCTGATTGTTCTAATCACTCTGATGGTTTGAATACTTTTGGTCATGAGGTGCATAATGATTTGGACATTGAAAAAGTTGACAATAGTAAACAAAAAACAGAAAAAGCTACCAAGAAACAACTAAAGAAATCAAGCTCTTCAACTAAATCGGCAAAACCTTCCAAGGGTCAAGTTGCTGCTAATGAGAAGGAAACTAAGAAAATGCTCGACTGTGAAAGCAACGGCAAGATAGTTCACAGTTCCCCTCACGAGGACCATTCTGTTGAAGCTGCAGGACCTTCAGAGAATGACAAAGAGATTGATGCTAAGGTTTGGTCGCCAAAGGCATGCAATGATGATTCTGAAATTGTTGCTTCTCCCCCAAGTGAGAGCCTCTGTGATGAAAATCATTCTAAGAAACTTGGACGAACAAAAAAGAAAGATGGCCCTGTAAAAGAAGGGACTGCAGAGGATGTTTCAAAGGTGTTAGCTAGTGATTCAGAAGCCAAGCCTACCAGGCGGTCAGTGAAAAAGGCACTTGGTCAGAAGTCTGATGTGAAAAAAACTAGTGTGGTAGATTCAGTTAAAAAAGGAAGAGGGGCTGCAAATGATGCAGATGCGAAAAAGCAACCAGCCAAGAAATCTGATGAAAACAAAAAGGGTAGTGGTGGATCCTCTTCAAGGCAGATGGAGGACAAGAAAAAGGGAGGTCGGGGGAAAGCTAACTCTGAAGCAGATGTTGCAAAATCATCGGATGTGGATAAGGTATCTTTTTGAGCTTTATACAGTGCTTGATTCTTTGCTACTGCTTATTAGCATTAGAGGAATCACTGTTTATTATTTAGGAAATGGTTTCTTCTCCGACATCTGGTACAAAATCAACTAAAGATGGAAAGTCAGAGGAGACTCCCAAGACAATTGTGAAAAGGAAACGCACTCCAGGCAAAGAAAATGTATGTATCCTGTTCACTCTGAATTTTTAAATTATTATATTCAAACTTCCAAGTTATAATTGTCAGGGATTTTTTTTCCTTTAGGAACATTCTTTCTGTACCTATGCTTGCTAATCCAGAATTTTCATTTTCTTCTCACACTGGTTACTGATTATCTTGCTGCTGTATCAGGAGTCTGGTGTGAAGGAATATGGTGAAAACCTTGTTGGTCTACGGGTCAAAGTTTGGTGGCCTAAGGATCATGAGTAAGTACTTAACATATCTTCATTTTTTTTCATGTCCTCACTTGAAATTTTGGTCAACTTGGGGCCAAGAAGTGCCTTGTGCTATTTTGCATTTACTTTCCAATTTTAATCTTTAGTTTTTTTGAAATTTGGTTTGTGTGAGATGTGGAGCACATGTTTTCAGACTCTTAATCTGGACTAAATGTTGCTTTGTGTTCATGATATTTGCATTATTTGTATTACAGGCCCAATTACTGCATGTATCTTTGTGTAAACCTTTTTGTTAAGTTATCCTGGTCTTGTTGGTTTAATTTATTTCAACAGTTTATATGTTAAACTGTCCCTTGTCATAATTACACAAGTACTACTCATAAACTATAATTGGTATCTTATGTAAAATTTAGTGTGAAATAGCTGGAAAGTGGAAAGAATATATTTGAAAACTAGAGTATACCGTTGTGCACATTCTATTTATGATCAGTTTGCCTGTTCATTTTGATGTATTAGAAATATTTACTATATATATTTTCACTGACACATAATCTGTTACAGGTTTTACGTAGGTGTTATTGATTCTTTTGATTCTGCCAAAAAGAAGCACAAGGTGATTTGACAGTTTATCGAGACATCTCTGTACCCTTCCCATCACTACTACAAAAAGCTTTGTATTTGTTCTTCTGTGTTTCTCTCCCATTTAAGTGTCTTTAACTATTTGTTGGAAAGTCTAGATGGCTTAATATCTTAGCCATACATTTGGATGTGTGTGTGTTTTTTTTGTTAGGGGGGGGGGGGGTGGTGGTGTTACATTTAGGTGTTGATTCAAATTGCAAAATAAAAAAATGCTGATACTGTAGTTATGGGAATCAAAGAGAGTTTGCTAATGTAGTTAATAGCATAAAGTTTTTAATCATTTACATCAATTTGCCAAAACTAACCTTCAGATTATTGATACTCATCTTTTTCAATAATGTGTGCTAGTCATCTTTTGCAATTTTCACAACAGAGCAAATGAGTTTAGCTTATCAGTTTATAGCATTGACCACAAAAATTGTAATGTAATTAAGGTTATTTTGGTAAAAAAAAAAAAACTAATTGATGCAAAGAAACAATTCAAGATGGTCTTATGGAAAGGGACAACATGTTTCTGTAAAGAATTTTATATACAGGAATGGAGGTAGTAATTGGAAAGGTTTTTCTGGAAAGTGAAACACAAATAATGAAAACGAAAATCATTTTAGTGTTTTTCTCATAAGCTAGACAGAGTAGCATGTGAAGAAAAGCTATATCATAGAAGCACATATTTCAAAGCTTATCCAAATGCACCCTTATCTTCTTGTTCTTTGTTTTAGGTCTTGTATGATGATGGTGATGAAGAAACATTAAATCTTGTGAAGGAAAAATGGAAGGTCATTGAAGCTGACCCAGATGCAGATGAGGTTGGTCTCTGCCTTGTACTTTTCACACCAATTTTTATCCGTGACTAAATTAATGGAAACTATTTCTATTGACAGGAAGAACGAAGTGATCGTGCAGATCTTGATGTTTCCACTGATATGTATGTACTGCATATTGTTAATGTCATTTTTGTTAGTTACATCTGGCTGTATTTTCCTATATTTCTCTGGTGTGTGTATTGAGATGTTGCCCTTTTGCATAATTTGTGTATGCATGACCGTGTGTTCTTGGCTTAGTTGGTGCTGTTGTCTGTGCTTGTCACTAATTTGTTGGATACATGTTTGAAAGAAAGCTACCATGATATATATGACTCCAAAACCTGAACCTACTCTTTTTGCAAACGTGTACATCAATGATGATTTGCCTGTGCCCTTAATTTGGAGCTTTTGATATGATTTGTCCTATGGCATAGTTCTGAACTAGTCTCCTCTGCTGAGTCCAGGGTAGTTGTTGTGTCGTACATTTGATGTTCCAATTATGTTTGTGGCCTTCAATTATTGAAGCTGTTGGATATCCGGAGCATGTAAGGGTTGTGAATTTTCAGATGGATTTAATACATTCTGTTGAGTGCTAAAAATATTTAAAAAAAAACTGTTGATATCCTTTAATTTGAAGGTAACTTCTTTGACATTGATATACTCATCTGTTAACTGATATATAAAGATGGAAAAATGCCAAATTATAGGACATGGGTATTTGTATCCCTCCTGAAGCAATTGGACTATGTGCTTATCAATTAAGAATGTGTTAGTAGATTGCTTAATGTTTTCCCTTTGTTTTGAGATTCAAATGGACATGTCTTGTTTATTGCTGTATGCCATGGATTGCATGGTGTGCTTTCCAGCTGTTTCTTTATTTGGTCTTATGTACATTGCATCGTTCTCTGATCCTATTCAGGTCACTGAAGAAGAAAGGGAAAACAAGTGGTGGTGAATCAACCAAGCAAGGAAAGATGGATGCTTCTTCCAAAAGGTTGGTGAATATCAATTAATCTATTTCAGTGCCATGTCTTGTTTGATATCTAAATTTTTTACTTCAATTTGTAGCGGTGGAGCAGCAGCATCCAATAGATCAAAGGGTGCATCCACAAAGTCTAGCCAGAAGTCCAAAGATGGCAACAAATCCAAAGGTTCCAAGGCTAATAGCAAATCTGAGGATGAAGCTAGTAGAAAATCTAAGGACGGCACTCCTAAAAGTGGTAGCAGTAAATCTATTGTTGCTGCTAAAAAAATGAGTAATAAATTCAAAAATACCGATACTTCCAAGACAAGTGAATCAAAGGATGATGACAGTAGCAAACCAAAACCCTCTGCCAAGTCTATGCATGAAACTCTAAAGAGAGGAAAATCAAAGCAAGAAACACCAAAAGCTGCTATTTCCAAAGGAAAACCTGTCAAAAGTGGTGGAAAGACTGATGTTAATGGTACTGGCAAAGTGAAATCTGGTTTATTGAAGAGAAAACATTCTGAGAATGAGAACTCAGATGTTTCAGCAGGAGAGATAGAAGATTCCAAGGGCAAGGTTGCAAGTTCATCAAAGGCACAAGGAAGTGAGCTGAAGAGTAGAAAGAAGCGTCGGAAAACATAGAAGTGGGTATTTGTTCCCCCTGTTTATTCCTTAACTGGGTGCTTGTCTTCTGCTTATCAGTTTACTCTTCTTCAGAGCATTTAATTTTTATTCCTGTGGCCGGAGTGATCAAATGACTTTAAGCTGTGTATCAGGTAGCTGTCCATCGTTTTGTGGTAATTATACCGTTGGTACTAGCATTGTTATCTTTATAGGTTAGGCCAGTTTAGTTGTAGTATGGGTTAGTATCTTTAGTTATTCTAAGACTAGATGTATGTTATTTAAAGGCAACACTGGAAATTATTTTGCTAGCAACTTTCATTTAAAGACTTACTACTTACTACTTACCCAATTAACGTTTTTGCATTGCTCAGTGTTGAGCTGTGGTTGATTTGTTGAGACAATACGTACATCATAATTGATGTGGTGGAAGCTATTATAGTTGGCCTGTTGAGGAACACTAAGTGGATAGTAACCTTTATCTGGTTTTATTTTGTTTAGATTTTTGCATGTTTGAGTGCTGTATAGAAAATGATTGATTGTTTTGACTCATTAACGATTGTCTCAAGTAAAAGTAACAAAAAATAACAAATAATCTATTGGTTTTGTTTCAATAATCGGTTCATATAAAAACAATCAATTATCTTGGATTTTCTTATTCCAAAACTCAAAGACATCCTGCGTTGGATATGAATATCTCTACCAAACTAGGCTGGAAAATTGTACTGTACCGGAGAATTATAATATACGTTGAGACGTATGCGGCCAAAGTTTTTGATATTTCTACGATATCGCATTATGAGAAAATGATTGTTTTCAATAATTGATATTTCACATTGATTCCAATTTTCACCTTACCTTCACCAGGTTTTGTGCCAGTCCACTACTGTGAGTACTGACTACTGGCATGAGCTCACTAGTGATTTTCACCTTTTTTGTTGATATTTTTTTTGGCCTTAGGCTGAATGTATTACAGTCTCAACTATTTTTATATGAATATCCTTCTTGTTCATAATTTGTTGGTTGTTAGAAACCCAAATCTTTAGCTGCCTGTGATAGTTGATTTTTAAAATATGATGTAATCTCTACCTTTATTTTATCTCCATCTTGTTGGTTATTATTGTTTATGAGGCTTTTCTTATTGGTCAAACGTTACTGCAAAGTGAAGTTACATGTCGTGTAGCATATATTTATAAATTACATTTGTGTGAAAGACCAGCATTGTTTAACTTTCTGTCGGACTGTCACCTAGGCACTCTTTAGCTTCACTGGTGACGGAGAATTTTTATGATTTAAATAATGTCTCCGAATTCAGGCAACTATTTATCTACAAAATTTAAAGTACAAGTTTGAACTTTGAAGTAAGGTCAAGCTGAAAAATTCCTCTATGATAAATGATATGCAAGTCCAAAAATGGATAGTTATATAAAAGTGTTCTTAATATTTGTAGTGAGAAATTATGATGTATTTTGTATTCAAAAATATATAACAATAATAAATAGAAAAGAATTAGTGGAAATAGGTCAGGTTTTGATAGGCATGAGTCTGTCCCGCATCACTATCATTAAATCTAAGTCTGACTTGTTACTTGTTAAAAAATAAGTTATTAAGGTCTGAGTCTGGCATGCATAAAGGCGTAACATGGCCTGAAAGCCTGTATACAAAGTCTGATTAAATAAAAATAACATAATAGATATGTTTTTCTTATAAATTATCAAATATGATCCTATAAGTTATAGATATGTTTCTCTTAATATGATATTTTTAAGGTGATTTTTTAAAGTGAGTGATCATCCACCTTCATAATGAGAAAAATATTTTTAAAAAAAATATATTATTTTTAAGTTTTAATATATATATATATTAAATAGGTCAGCCTGTCTAACAAACTTTTTTTAAAACTTGAGTCCGACCTTTTTATTTAAATAGACTTTTCAAGAAGCTTTAGCCTGACCTTTATAACAAATAAGTCAGGCCAAACTAGGCTTTAAATAGGCCAAGTCAAAGGCCCTGATAGACAGTGTGGCTTATTTTCATCCCTAAAAAGAACTAGGTTTGTGTAATTGGATGTATATTCTTTGAACCAATATTATTTTTAATAATGTGAATATTCTAAGTATATTCATACATACATAGATCAACATATGTTATACTCTTTGATGAATAGAACTCTAAAGAGTAAATCTTTTTTCTATTTTTCAGATCTAAAACTACTAAACTAGGCTTGAACTTTTTTAATTTGTGTCTGATACACTTTTTTTCAGATAGACGTTTCTATTTATAATGTTAAAGAGATATGAATTTGAGTCTTTTTTTCAAAAAAAACAGGAAAAATTTTATTTAAAATAATATCATATTTCTTTATCTTTATAAAAATAAAAATTATCCCATATCTTTTATTTTAAGAAACTTTCTAAAATAAGACAAAGATAAATAATAATTAATCACATGTCTAATTACGATAACTAATCACATGATCTGATATGTAGAATAAAATGTTATTCTTATTTTATGGACAACCTTCACATTTATAAAATAATACTTTTTTAATATTAATTACATTCTTGGTGTTAGCAAAAAATATAATAATATTCTACTAAAATATTTATTTGATTAAATTAAATTCTCTAATTTAATTATCAAATAAATTATTTTTCTTTTGCAAAGATTGAAATACTCGTTTGTGTGTGACCTCGTAGGTTCAATACAAAACTAGTGGTAAATTGATCGTATTTAATTTACTAATCAAGGTAGACTTTTAATAATACTCCTTAACGACTAGATAACATGAAGTAACACCTTTTACATCCAAGAAACAATAGAAGAACAATATAATATTCTTTCATCATCTACAGCTCAAGGTTAACTCTAGAGTATAATATTATTGTCAAACTCTAATAAGCTAACAAATCTAATCAATGAATGATTTAAGAAACTTTTTTCTTCTTTCATTCAATTGCCTCGACCAATGTCTTAATTTTATCATAGAGCTCAAACTCATTACCTAGAGTTAATGAATTCCTTCTTGATTAGTCATTAATTCTACAAGTATTTAATTATATTTGATATTCATTCAACTAGCTTCTAAGGCATTAGGTGTCCGAAATTAAAACATAATAAATAACTTGTTAAATACTATGATAATCTCAAGTCAAATGAAACTATTATGTTTCTTCTTGAGAACTTCCTATTGACATATCAAGGTAATACAAATTGTTAGGAATTCTCAATTGAGTCACTTCAATGATGACATTTACATGTACATCATCTATATATGCAATTTAATAAATGAGATCTATTAATTTTTATCCAATAAAGATTATTACATATATATTGATCTATCCAAATTACAATATCCTATTCACAATAATCTTACAATCAAGAACACTTTAGATTAAAATTAGAAATGACTTGTTTCTCAAAATCATCATCTCTATCATGATAACAAGTCTCTAATTTTAATCAAGAACTTGTCAAATTAATAATTTAATAAACAATAAATATGATAATAAAATAAAGAATAATTCTTTACTAAAATTGATAACATGATGAATTAGATTTTGGACATATACATTTATCCTCAACAAAAACATAATCATGAGTAAATAGTTGGTCAAAGTATTAAACACATTTTTGTGATTTACATATTATTTTTTCCTTTGCACTAAGAGTTGCCTATCAAGGGTTGAACAATCACCTATCGACTCTATGCAAAATGCACTCTCTCCATCATTGAAATCATTGATTGTTGACAAACTTTGAAGGCACTCAAATGATGATGTCAAAGTTACACTTGCCTCTCGCGTCAGTGAAATAACAATAATCACTGCACCTGAAGCTCCTTATGATGATGATCAAATGAAAGTGTGCACAATTTTTTCTACTACAGTATATGAATGGACTTGTAGGAGTACTCTTAGTCAGTGTAACTCTTTCTTTTCTCTTAGTCATGTTGTGACTCTAACTATAGTTGGTAGTTAGACAATTAGTTAGGAGAGCTGTTTGACATCTGTCATTAACTAACTCAAGTTAGTTGACAATTAGTTACATAACTGTAATTGTTATATAAATTGTATTGTTCTCAATTTCTCTTTGGGTTGAACACAATAATCTTTCACCTCGATTTAGTTCTCTCTCAGTTTGACTTTCATATTTGTTTATTGTATCATAGAGCTAGTTTTCCGATTCCAGACTTTTGCATGGCTTTCCGTCGCGTTATGCAACTCTCGCAGATCGCGACGCCATAACACATCGCTTGAGTTTCAGTTGTTCGAACAACAGAATCAACACTTGCTCTCGTGGTTTCAATGCATGATTTTCAGTGAAGTTCTCCCAAGACTCATTGGTTGTAAGTCCTCTTGGCATCTTTGGGACAAACTTCATTCACATTTTACTCTATTATTCATGCGAATAAGAAACAACTTCGTAATGATCTTCGCAACATCTCTCTTGATAATTGGTCAATTTCTGAATACCTACTTTGAATTCAAACCCTAATTGATTCCCCTCATCAATCAAAGACTATGTTTTGGTTAGTGAACAAGTTCACTGCACTTGAAGCTCCTTATGATGATGATCAAGTGAAGGTGTGCACAATTTTTTCTACTATAGTATATGAATGGACTTGACTATTATCATATTGTTAACACTTTGACAAACGTACCAATTTGTTCAAGTAGTAATTAAACAGGTAAGTTCGAGTGTTGAGTTTATAGGGACTTTGACTGTACTTGAAGTTTGTATATTTCTAATTTTAAGCGAACAATGAATTAAATTTGATATTTGTCTAATACTAATGCGGAAACATAAAATTTAACATAAATAAAGATAATTGAGCAAAACACATTAAAGAGATAGAACACAAATACTTGGAGTAGTGGTTGTCGGTTGATGCAGAATATGAAATATGGAATATGTTGGGGCTTAGCCTACCAAAACTACTCTTGATGTAATGTTAGAGATTTTTCACTATTTAATATTATTCCAATTATTACCTTCATCCGCTAACCTACCCTAACGATGACCCTTCGTGTGAAAAAGCCTAAGTTACCTAATTTCACTCCTAATCTCTTAAGAGCTACATCAAATAATTTGCTTTAAGAATAAAGATGTATAAATAATTAAGGCTAAATAATATCATTCTCTCCCTAGACATGGATTACCTAGATGTTCTTTTCAAATTCTTAGGGAACAAATATTTTCCAATGCATAAACCATATAACATACATGTGCATAGGTGATCAAACCATAAATAAGACAGTAAACTCATAAAAGAGTCAATAATATCAAATTAACATTAAATAGATAGTGAGAATCATTACATCAAGAGTGTTTGATTGCTGAACTTCCAACAATGGATGATTTAGCCTCTCATTGTCATGAGTGACTTACAAAATACAAAGGAAAACAAGAGGAATAGAAGAGAATGGAAGAAAAATGGAGGAAGAGGGTCCCCGTGTGAGTGAGTTTTCTCTCTATTTCATGCCCTAACTTTGTCTTCTATCTGTCTCCTCCTTTTGCACAATGTTTCCCCTCTTTTTATCTTCAAAACGCCCACATTCATGTTTTTTAAAAAATAACTGTGCCCTAAGCCTGCATACATGTGCGCCCTAAGCCTGCATGAAAAGTTCAGTTGGCTTAAGTGACTGCGTGCTAAGCTGCGAGATGTGCGCGCTACTCTAGATCTTCAATCCATCTTCCATGTCACTGTTGTATCATTTTCTACAAAAAATACAACCAACACATTATACATCTACTAATTTTAGCATCTACTGGATAAAAGCTTAGAAGAAGCTAAATTCCTACATTTTAATCACAAAAAAAATATTAAAAGAAGAAAAAGAAGATAATTACTATGTGATTTACATGTAAAATTTACGTATACATAACAATTATCACATACTCTTTATGAAAGACATCAGTAAATCATTGAATTTTATATATGACATTTTCTTGCAGGAGGTCTTTCAATTAATAGTACCTTCATTTGAAAATCTACATGATAAGTTAAGCCAATCATATGCAAAGAGGACCTCAGTTCTTGAAATTGTTGCGAAAGTCAGATCATGCGTGGTAATGCTAGACCTTGTTTTCTAGAGGAAAGTGAAGATATATCCTTAGACCTGATGTCTCCACTCCTGGCCAGCATTAAGAAAGACAATGAGGTTGCAGTTTGACAGTTACAATTTCATTGTTTCTAGTAGATTGTGATTTTTAACTTGAACCTTTGTTTTTGTTGTCCAAATCTTATCATTGTTTTGATGTTTGACAGTTACAATATTGATGCTAAGATTTCATCATCAAAGGCATGCAATGATGAATCTGAAGTTGCTGCTTCTCCACCAAGTGAGAGCTTCTCTGATGAAAATCATTCGAAGAAACTTGGGCGAACAAAAAAGAAAGATGGCCCTGTGAAAGATAGGGATGCTGAGGGTGTTTCAAAGGTGGCTGGAGCTGCTAGTGATTCAGAAGCCAGACCTGTCAGGCGGTCAGTGAAAAAGGCACTTGGTCAGAAGTCTGATGTGAAAAAAACTAATGTGGTGGATTCAGTGACAAAAGGAAGTGAGGCAACAAATGATGCAGATGCTAAAAACCACTCAGCAAAGAAATTAGATGAAAATAAAAAGGGTAGTGGTAGACCCTCTTCAAGGCAGATGGAGGAGAAGAAAAAGGTTAGGCGGGGTAAAGCTAACTCTGAAACAGATGTAGCAAAGTCATCTGCTATGGATGTGGACAAGGTATCTTTTTGTGCTTTATACAGTGCTGGCTTCTCTGCTACTGATTATCAACATTTTGCTACATGATTTTATGCTGCTTTGTTATTTTTACAAGTAAAGCATTAAAGGAATCGTTGCTAATTATTTAGGAAATGGTTTCTTTTCCGAGGTCAACTAAAAATGAAAATTCAGAGGAGACTCCCAAGATAAATGTGAGAAGGAAACGCAGTTCGGGAAAAGAAAATGTATGTATCCTGTTCGCTCTGAATTTTTAAATTATAATATTGAAACTTCCAAGATATATACGTTAGGTAACTTTTTCTTTAGATATGTCTTTCTAATTTCAAAATTCTGAGTTTATTCTCGCTTTGATTATTAATTATCTTGTTGCTGTATCAGGAATCTAATGCAAATGAATATGGTCAAAACCTTGTTGGTTTACGGATCAAAGTTTGGTGGCCTGATGATCATGAGTAAATATTTAGCATGTCTTCAATTTTTACATTCCGTCACTCGAAATTTTGGTTAACAATGGGACAGGAAGTGCTTTGTGCTGTTTGGCATTTACTTTTAAATTGTAATCTCTAGTTTTTGAATATATGGTTGTATGTGCATTGGAACACGAGTTTTTAGACCTCTTAATGTGGTTTAATTTTGTTGTACGTGTTCATGATTTTTGCGTTATGTGTATTACATTTACAATTTTGAATATATACTTTTTTTTCACCATTATTGTAAATAAGAACATATTTTATTGTTTTTATAATATTTAAAGTATATACAAATATTTTGAATAATTTAAAGTATAAAAATTAATTATATTAGATATATACTGATAAGATTAATTTTTAGTTAAAAACTTGTTTTAAATTTTTTTAATCTTCATTAGATAATTTGCGAGACAGGGATGTGGATCCTTTCCAATTCAAAATAACTGAAAAATTGTACTATCCATTGATATCGCAATAAACGAAGCTCAATGGTATATTCCACTAATATGTAAGTTAAGTTACCTAACTACTCATATTTTAAGCGGGAAAAAACTATGCCAATATACATTACTTTTGTCATATCAATATAAAGATATTGTATTTAATACTTCGTGATAGTTGAAATTTTCTATTGTTCAAAAAATAAACTCCATTTGAAAAATAAGAATAAGAATTTTCTGTGTTATTTGTTCAATGTCGATGATTTTAGGCTAAATAAATAAGAAATAAAAAAATATTGATTGTGAACTCCTATTAGAAATGGAGGAGGGATTTAATCGGTCAAGATACAAAATTGGTCCACAAAAGAATAGTCCATTACAAATAATATGGCAACATCAGAAATAAATTGAGTAAAATATTAATATAAATAGTGAATTTTGTCTTTAGCAGATTATGAGTCGTAGAAGGTTATATAAACGTTGGTAAAATACTTGGTCATATTTTTCTTTCGTCCTACATACCTTTTGTACAATTAGCTAAAAGATGGTTTGAATTTTTTGTTATTGACTTTCCTTTTGAATCCTAATTCTTTTTACACGGATTAAGTTATTGAAATTGTGTTTAATGTCTTTTTAGTTTTAATTATTGTCACTCATTAGGAAATTGATCCATAATCTAAATCTTGTAATTGGAAAATTAAGGTCTAGAGTTTAGACTATTGTAATTTAATAACCATATACGATTCTTGAGCCTAAGAATATGGATAGATTATATGCATCCGCGTAAATTTCCTACACCTAATCCTTGCTACTAATTTTGCACATTAGTGCTTACGAAATTAACTCCTAGTTGAAAAACCATTGCTATTCTATTAGTAGCATAAGTAAAGTCACTTGCCCATGCCATAAATGTATTTCGAGAATTATGCAGCAAGACAAAGCAAATTTATACAACATAATAGCACAAAAAGAAAAAAAAAATCCCTATAACCGTGGATGCAAAAGCCGTTGTGGAAGTTCATTGAGACATGGATGCTTTGATATACTGAGCCAAGAAGAAATGTGATTTTCTGTTAAGTAATAAATATAATCACTTTATTTATTTATGGTGCATAGACAATCTCTTTGTGTTTTTCAATGTAATAGTGATATATAACTTTGATAATTTAAAAAATATATATTTATTACTTAATCTTTTTTTTAATAATTTAATTATTCTATTCATTCTAATGTAAAACGATAATGTAATTTTACTATATTTTGATATTTAAAATATTTATATATACTCTTTTAATGTTAAATATTATTTACTACAATAACACTTTATAAATTATAACAACATCATATCACAATAGATTGTCAAAACGAATAAAAATATATTTTTTGACTGTAAAAATGATTTCTCGTGAATAAGAAAGTTATCTAGATAGATAGATTTATAGGAGAATATTATCAGATTTATGAGACATTTTTTTCCTCTCGAAAAACCATCCTTCATTTCTCCTTTTTAGTTTTCTCTCTGTCACTCTGTCTCTCTGTTTTTCATTCATCGCAGGAAAAGAAAGAAAGGAAGGAAAAAACCCTAATCTCTCGAATAGCGTTGGATTGGAGCGTTTTCAGGGCATCAATGGAGTGAAGCAGATCAAGAGGAGGAAGAGACGCAGAAATGGGGTCCACTGATAAAGAATTGGAAGAGCAGCTTCTCGAAGCCGGTAACAAGCTCCTAGATCCTCCCTCCTCAGCGGAGGAGCTCCTCCCACTCCTAGACGTAATAACGGTTTCCCCCCCCTTTTTTTTCTTCCCTTCAAATATCTGATTTTTTGGGGTTGCTGTTATCATTCCTTTAATCTGTGATTTATCAATCAGTCCGTGGAGTGGAGCCTGGAAATCGCAAACTTGCTCCTGAAAGTGTCTGCCTGCAACGTTATTCTGAGATTTTGGTAGAAAAAAAGACGTGTACTTGTTTGTGATGGGATAAAGTGTTATAGCGTATGTGTTAAGTTAAAAAAATAGACATCCTAATATAATATAATCATATAATTATTGCACGCCTCAAAGTTATGGGGTTCTGAATGGTGATTGGTTATTTTATTAATATGCTGGAATTGTTTGGTTAGGGATGTATGAAATAGACGATGTTAGTGAAGAAAGTTGAATTAGGTCCTATTTCTTTAGTTTTTATCAATTGTTGGTTTGCGGGTGAGTGTAGTAAACTAGGGTTTGGAGTGGTGCCAAGTGCCAACTGTAATGCTGTCTGAGGGATGTTGGGCTTGGTTTCAGGGGTGTTGGCAGAGGGGTTTCACCGTAGTAGTGTTTGTTCTCCCCCCCAGATTACCGAAGTACCCCACAATCTGCTGCCTCTAGACTAAATCCAGCAAGACTCACCCACCATCTTTTTGTTAATTTGCTGTTGAATATCTCGGCTTTATTTTGGTTTGGTTCTGTGATGATGGGGATGGAAGATATCAATGATGGGTTTGGGGATTTTATGTGGAGCTAGGGGTGTCAGCTGAAAAATTCCACTCTGATAAAATATATGCAAGTCCAGAAACATTGTCCTAACTCCTAACTGAATTTTATGTGGCTTTATACAATTTTGTGATTTTACATATTATTTTCTCCTTTACACTGCAGCAAGTTGAGAGTTTACTATCAAGGGTTGAGCAGTCACCTATCGACTCCATGCAAAATGCACTCTCTCCATCATTGAAAGCATTGATTGCAGACAAACTTTTAAGGCACTCAGACGATGATGTCAAAGTTGCAGTAGCCTCTTGCATCAGTGAAATAACAAGAATCACTGCACCTGAAGCTCCTTATGATGATGATCAAATGAAGGTGTTCATGATTTTTTCTACGACAGTATATGAATGGACTTGACATATTATCCTACACTTTATGAAAGACCTCAGTAAATCAATTGAATTTTACTGATGACATTTTCTTGCAGGAGGTCTTTCAATTAATAGTATCTTCATTTGAAAACCTACATGATAAGTTAAGCCAATCATATGCAAAGAGGACCTCAATTCTTGAAACTGTTGCGAAAGTCAGATCATGTGTGGTAATGCTGGACCTTGAATGTGATGCCCTGATTTTGGAGATGTTTCAGCATTTCTTTAAAGCTATAAGGTAAGACTATAGTAAAGTTCAGCATCATCATGGCTTCAAATACTTTGTCGTCTATAATTCTACTTCAAACATGATTTGATTACTTTGATCTTTTAGTACATTGTCTTTGTGAACTATGTTAAATGTGTTTTTATTTTTTCGTGCTTAATACCTTTTAAACGTGTACTAATATTGTTGTATTTGTGTATCGTTTTGAACACAATACTCGTACTTTTACCCATGCAACATGATTGTTACGTAGATACCAAGTTATTTTTTTAGACAGTTGGAAATGCTTAATGTGATGGGCATGGTTCTCACTAGCTCTATTTGAAAATTTCAGTGAACATCATCCAGAAAATGTGTTTTCATCCATGGAAACAATTATGACCCTTGTTCTAGAGGAAAGTGAAGATATATCCTTAGACCTGCTGTCTCCAATCCTGGCCAGCATTAAGAAAGACAATGAGGTTGCAGTTTGACTGTTACAATTTCATTGTTTCTAGTAGATTGCGATTTTAAACTTGAACCTTGTTTTTGTTGTCCAAATTTTATCATTGTTTTGATGTTGATAATTATTGTGATCTAGGAAGTTTTTCCAATAGCCCAGAAATTGGGGGAGAGAGTCCTTGAAAGTTGTGCAACCAAGCTTAAACCCTACTTGGTTCAAGCAGTGAAATCCTTGGATATCTCTGTGGATGATTATAGTACAGTACTTGCTTCAATATGCCAAGAAGATACATCTAATGACTTGGAGAAAAATGATATATGTGTTACTGGTGATCATGTGGTCAGTTTTCTGTTGGTCTTCTGTCAATTCATGTTTGAAACATTTTATGATGAGAAAGTTCATGAACTTTTCTTTTTGTCATTTTGACTTCTTTCAGGAAGACATGAGTGGGTCCACAAAACAATCACCAGTGGAGTCAACACATGTATGTCCCCACTTTAATGCACCTGTTTTTTCAATTTTGTGGTTCTAGATTTTGATCTTCCAGGATTTAACACTGGAACATGTTGATTGTGGTTTGATCAGGTGGTTAAAAAGGATTCAAGTGAAGTTACACCCTCTCAACCTGAAAATACTGATGTGAATATATCTCCAAAGTCGGTCATGAGGAATGGTGTTGCATGTGTTGAAGAAGATAATGTTTTAGCTGATTCCAAGTCCATTAAAAAACAAGAGGATGCTGATTGTTCTAATCACTCTGAAGGTTTGAATATATCTGGTCATGAGGTGCATAATGATTTGGACACTGAAAAATTTGGCACTAGTAAACAAAAGCCAGAACAAGCTAACAAGAGACGAAAAAAGAAATCAAGCTCTTCAACGAAATCAGCAAAACCTTCCAAGGGTCATGCTGCCAACGAGACGGAAACTAAGAAAATGCTTGACTATGAAAGCAACAGGAAGAAAGTTCCCAGTTCCTCTCATGAGGACCATTCTGTTGAAGTAGCAGGACCTCCAGAGAATGACAAAGAAGTTGATGCTAAGATTTCATCACTAAAGGCATGCAATGATGAATCTGAAGTTGTTGCTTCTCCACCAAGTGAGAGCTTCTCTGATGAAAATCATTCAAAGAAACTTGGGCGAACAAAAAAGAAAGATGGCCCTGTAAAAGATAGGGATGCTGAGGGTGTTTCAAAGGTGTCTGGAGCTGCTAGTGATTCAGAAGCCAAACCTGTCAGGCGGTCAGTGAAAAAGGCACTTGGTCAGAAGTCTGATGTGAAAAAAACTAATGTGGTGGATTCAGTGACAAAAGGAAGTGGGGCAACAAATGATGCAGATGCTAAAAAGCACTCAGCAAAGAAATTAGATGAAAACAAAAAGGGTAGTGGTGGACCCTCTTCAAGGCAGATGGAGGACAAGAAAAAGGTTAGGCGGGGCAAAGCTAACTCTGAAACATATGTAGCAAAGTCATCTGCTATGGATGTGGACAATGTATCTTTTTGTGCTTTATACAGTGCTTGCTTCTTTGCTACTGATTATCAACATTTTGCTACATGATTTTATGCTGCTTTGTTATTTTTACAAGTAAAGCATTAAAGGAATCGTTGCTAATTATTTAGGAAATGGTTTCTTCTCCGAGGTCTGGTACAAAATCAACTAAAAATGAAAATTCTGAGGAGACTCCCAAGACAAATGTGAAAAGGAAACGCAGTTCAGGAAAAGAAAATGTATGTATCCTGTTTGCTCTGAATTTTTAAATTATAATATTGAAACTTCCAAGATATATATGCTAGGTAACTTTTCCTTTATTGAAAATCCTTTATGTAGATATGTCTTTCTAATTCCAAAATTTTCAGTGTCTTCTCGCGTTGGTTACTAATTATCTTGTTGCTTCCTGTATCAGGAGTCTAATACGAAGGAATATGGTCAAAACCTTGTAGGTTTACGGGTCAAAGTTTGGTGGCCTGATGATCATGAGTAAGTACTTAGCATGTCTTCAGTTTTTGCATGCCATCACTGGAAATTTTGGTTAACAAGGGCCAGGAAGTGCTTTGTGCTGTTTGGCATTTACTTTTAAATTGTAATATATAGTTTTTGAATATGTGGTTGTATGTGAATTGGAACATGTGTTTTTAGACCTCTTAATGTGGACTAATGTTGTGTTCTTAATATTTGCATTATGTGCATTACAGTTACAATTATACTACATTTATCTTTGGGTAAACCTTTCTGTTGAAGTTTTTTGAGTTCAAGATTTCCCTTATTGGCTTATATGTTTTTTTCTTAATTTATTTCAACACTTTTTATGTTAAACTGTACCTTATAATAATTTCAAAATTACTTTTTATAAATTGTAATAGGTACTTTATGTAAAATTTAGTGTCGGAAAGCTTTGATGTGAAATAGCTGGAGAGAATATGTTTGATCTAAACTAGGTTATATCATCATGCACATTCTATTCTTGATCAGTTTGTCTGTTCATTTTGATGTAATAGAAGTATTTCCTATATATTTTCACTGACACATAATCTGTTACAGGTTTTACAAAGGTGTTATTGATTCTTTTGATTCTGCCAAAAAGAAGCACAAGGTGATTTGATAGTTTATTAGTTATTAAGTCATGACTCTACCCTTCCCATCACTGAGAAAAAGCTTTGTATTCTTTTTGCTCTTCTGTGTTGCTCTGCCCATTTAAGCATCTTTAACTGTTTGTCAGAATGTCTAGATGCCATAATATCTTAGGCATACATTTTGATTTTTTTTTTTTTTTTTTGGGGGTTGGGGGTTGTTACATTTAGCACTGATTCAAATTGCCAAAAAAAAAAATGCCAGTACTGCTGTTATGGCCCATTTGTTTGTGCCATTTTTTAAGGAAAAGGTAGAAAAATGAATTTTTAAATTGAAAAAAAAATCAAACACTTGACATTCTACCTCTATCCGTATATATAAGAACTTTTAACTAATTCAAGGGATTTAAGAAAGTTAGTTAATGTAGTTTAGTAGTATTAAATTTGTCAATCATTTATATAAGAACTTTTAACCAATTCATTCTTTCCACCTAATTAATTAATATGTGCTGGTTATCTTCAATTCTCACAAGAGAGAGAATGAGTTTATCTTATTAATTTATGGTATTTATTTATTGACTACAAAAATATTGAAGTAATTAAGAGTATTCCGGGCTGACCCAAAAAAAATTAAGAGTATTTTGATAAAAAAAAATAATCCAATAAACAATTTGAAGAGGGTCTTATGTAAAGGGACAAGCAAATTTCTTAAAAGAATTTTATATATAGTTACAGAGGTGGTAATTGGAAAGGTTTTCCTTGAAAATAAAAGTAAATCACAAACAATGGAAAAGAAAGTCATTTTAGTGCTTTTCTCATGACCTTGAAAGAGTTGCATGGGAAAAAAAAAGCTATTTCATTAAAGCTCTTTTCAAAATTTATTCAAATGCACCCTATTTTATCTTCTGACACTTGTTCTCTATTTTTTAGGTCTTCTATGATGATGGTGATGAAGAAACATTAAATCTTGTGAAGGAGAAATGGAAGGTCATTGAAGTTGATGACTCAGATGCAGATGAGGTTGGTCTACTCCTTGTAAATTTTACACCAAATTTTCTGTGTCTAAATTAATGGCAATTATTTCTGTGAACAGGAAGAACGAAGTGATCGTGCAAGTCTTGATGCTTCCACTGATATGTATGTGCTGCATATTGATAATGTCATTTTTTGGAGATACATCTTTTGGCTGTATTATCCGATATTTTTCATGCATGTTTTTATGGGGTATGCATATATTGTGATGTTGCCCTTTGGCAGAAATTGTGTAGCTGTTCTTGGCTTGGTGTATTGGTGCTGTTGTTTGTGCTTGTTAGTGATGTCTTGGATACGTTGTTTGAAAGAAAGCTACCATGATATATATATGACCCCAAAACCTGAACCTACTCGTTTTGCAAATGTGTATTTTGTGACTGATGATTTGCCTGCGCCCTTAACTTGGAGCTTTTGATATGATTTGTCCTATAGCATAGTTCTGAAATCCCCCCCTCTCTGGTCGGTCCAGTGTATTTGTTGTATATTTGATGTTCCAATATATCTGTGGCCTTTAAAATTATTGAAGCTGCTGGAAATCTAGAGCATGTAAGGGTTGCGAATTTTATATTGAACTTGATAAATTGTGTTGATTGCTTGAAGAATTATTTTAAAAAAAGCTGTTAATATGCTTTAATTTATCGGAAACTTTTTTGACACTGATGTGCCCGGTTAACTGATATATATAGATGGAAAAGTGCCAAATTGTAGGACATGCCTATTTGTAAACCTCAAAGAAATTGGGTTATGTGCTGCATTGGTTTGATCTTTATCAATTACGAATGTGTTAGTAGATTGCTTAATGTTTTCCCTTTGTTTTGAAGGATTCAAATGGACATATCTTGTTTATTGCTGTATTTTGTGATTCTCTTTGATGCTGTGGCTTACATGGTGTGCTTTCCAGCTGTTTCTTTATTTGATCTTATTTACATTGGCATCATTCTCTGATCCCATTCAGGCCACCAAAGAAGAAAGGGAAAAGAAGTGCTGGTGAGTCAACCAAGCAAGGAAAGATGGTTGCTTCTTCCAGAAGGTTTGTGAATATCAATTAATCCATTTCAGTGCTACGTCTTGTTTGATATCTAAATTTTTTACTTCAATTTGTAGCGGTGGAGCATCAGCATCCAATAGATCAAAGGGTGCATCCACGAAGTCTACCCAGAAGTCCAAAGCTGGCAACAAATCCAAAGATTCCAAGACTATTAGCAAACCTGAGGATGAAGTTAGTAGAAAATCTAAAGCCAGCACTCCTAAGAGTGGTAGTAGTAAATCTACTGTTGCTGCTAAAAAAATCGGTAATAAATCCAAAATCACTGATACTTCAATCGAATCAAAGGATGATGAGACTGGCACGCCAAAACCCTCTGCCAAGTCTAAGGAAGAAACTCCAAAAAGTGGAAAATCCAAGCAAGAAACTCTGAAGACTGCCCTTTCGAAAGTAAAACATCTCAAAAGGGGTGGAAAGACTGATGTTAATGGTAAGAGCAAGGTGAAATCTGGTTCATCGAAGAGAAAATATTCTGAGAATGAGAACTCAGATGTTTGAGCAGGAGAGGTAGAAGATGCCAAGGACAAGACTTCATGTTCATCAAAGTCACAAGGAAGTGGGTATTTATTCTCGCTGTTTATTCCTTACCTGTCTTGTGCTTACAGCCTTTAATTTTTTCTTCCTTTGGCCAGAGTGATCAAATGAATTTAGGCCGTGTATCAGGCAGCTGTTCGTCGTTTGTGGTAATTATGTCGTTGCTGGCATTATTTTCTCCAATTATTAGTTAGGCTAGTTTAGTTGTAGTATGGGTTAGTATCTCTGGTTACTTTTCATTGTTTCTAGACTAGATGAATGTTATTTGAAGGCAACACCTGAAAATATTTTGCTAGCAATCTTCATTTAACGAATCCATTGGCACTCCCTGATGCTGACAGGTTGACTAATGACTACTTACTATCTACCGAATTAACGTTTTTGGATTGCTTAGTGCTTAGATGTGGTTGTTGTTTTGTTGAGAAATACGTTCAGCACAATTGATGTGGTGGAAGAGTATTGAAGTTGGCCAGTTGGGGGCCACTATGTGGAACGCAATCTTTGTACGGTTTATTTGGTTTCGATTTGCATGTTTGAGCGTTCAATTAGCTAGTACATAGATATCAACACAATATTACTTCCTGAGAACCTTTAGTGTGTTAACGTATTCCATCATTTACATTATCCATTTGTTTTCCTAGTGAAGTACGAAGACTTTGTTCCATTCTTTTTGACATTTGTTTTTGGACCTTGATTCCACCCCCCACCTCCGCCAGGCACCCAAAAAGAAAGTATGCAAAATAAGGGAAATGCCTGCGCCTTTAGCGTTTTTCACATTTGTGTTAATTTTTATGTTAGGCTAGGGTGATTTTTTTTTTTTTTTAATAAATCCCAACTATTTATTTAAGATCTATTTTTATTTTTATTGTCTATATGCTCCTGATATGAATTGCAATTCTTATGGTGGGCCTAGGCCTAATTTAGGCATTTTAAGGGTTTTTTAGTCTGATTTATGTTGGGGGTTTTCTTCTTATGCCCAACATATTTTTTCATACAGCAACCAGTGAGGAAAAAATAAAAAATACCCTTGTGTATAGCCAATACGTATTGACAATCTATAAGGTCAATATGGATTATCAATTTGTATTAACACGACTCTCTAATCAACTAAACTAAGGTTAATTATTTTAAAAAATAATTGATGTAATTATGTATAACAACACTAAAATTTCTATTGTATATTTAATACATATAAGTTTACATAATAAATTTTGTAACAATTAATTTTGATTTAATAAAGTATTTTTTATTTATTTATTAGACCTATGATTTTTATTCAAAATTTATATATGTAAAATAATATATTATTAGATCAAAATTAATTGATACAAAACTTATTATGTAAATTTATATGTATTTACATTAGAAATTTTAGTGTTAAATATAGCGACATTAATTGTTTTTGAACATAATTAGTCTATTAATTTAGTTGGTTAAAGTATCGTGCTAATAACGTGAATGTCGTAGGTTAGAGACCTATATGCAGAGTTTTAAAACCTGAATCGACCGGTCGGTCCAACCGGTTAAACAGTGATCCGATGGTTGGATCAGGTTGAGTCATAAGTTCGATTGGCTACACTTTTGATCTGGATTGACTCGGTCGGGTTTGTGGTCGAACTGGTGACTTGGGCTGGGTCACTTTTTTTTAATTTTAGATTTTTTTTCATTTTGTTTTATTTTAGTTTCTTATATATATTGTGTTAAATTGATCTTTTCATTCATTGTTGAATATTTTTTGTGCCCGCAATTGCATTTATTGTTGAATTAAATTGATTTAGAACCGGCTGCAATTGTGGTTGAGTTGCAAGTGAAATTGTGATCTTGAATCATTTTTTAAAACTGTGGTTTGAAACTTTGGATTGATTTTTTATATTTTATAATCTACATTGATGTGATATAGTTGTTTCATTTTAGTGTAATACTGATATATACTTTCATTGATACCTTTGATGTTAAATGTTAGAGATAATAGTCATTTTTTAACTTATGTTCTTTATATTTTATTTGTGTTTTTAAGACTATTGAATTTCAATATATCAGAATAAAGATTTTAAGATAGGTATAAAATTCTTATATTTTTTTTATTACAGATTGAGTCATGTGAGTCAATTAGTGATCCACCGATTTAACCACTGCAGTGATCGAGTATCATGAGATCTGTTTTTAAAACTATGCCTGCATGGACAACTATTTTTAAATTATTTCGTAAAACATATTTTTAATGTAATATTGATATTACGAATTGACAATTTGTATAGACTATATGTAAGGGAATTTTTTATTTTTCCTGATCTGCATGGACCATTATTTTTAAATATTTCGTAAAGCATATTTTTAACATAATATTGATAATACAAATTGACAATCTGTATAGGCTATACGTAAGGGTATTTTTGATTTTTCCTGTCACTCAATGAAAAAAATCTAAAAGAGGTGCAGGAAGCAACTTGGATGTGTAGGAAACAATAGCACATGGAGGAAAGCGTGACCTTTTTAATTTTCATCATATTCGTAGATGAGTGCATATGGATAAGATTTTGGTAAATTAGTCTCCTATTAATTGGGAAATATCTTTGTGCAAACAGAAGACAGTATATATAAATCAGTAAAGACCGGTGATTTTGGAAATAAATGTCTTAAACAATTTCATCTTGCTTTTGTTAAGTTCTACATAGCAAAAATCAGTTTCATGAAACTAAATTTGCTGTGGCACGAGACATGAAACTTCAGTTTTAATTTTTAATCAACGATGGTTTAGGTCTTTCAAAAAACCCTTAAAAAAAAAATTTGTCCTGTCTTCTGTGAATCGTCGATTTTAAAATTACACCCCCACAGACTACGATCAAATAATCCCTTTCTTGTTACAGACAATAGCTGGTGGTGGTTTTGCCTTTTCATAGTTTAGTTGTTAGAACTCCAAACCTTTTAGCTGCCTTTGATCGTTGATTTTTATAATATATTGTAGCAGGTTTTATTTTCTCTCCATCTTGTTGGTGATTATTTTTTATTAGTCTTTTCTTCTCTCTTTTTTGGTCAAACCTTACTGCAAAGTGAAATTACATGTCGTGTACCTATTATACAAGAGGCCAAAACCCAATTGAATATATGGGTCAGGCAAAAGTGACTTTGCTTTTGTCCTCTTGCTAAAGGCACATATATTGATTATCACTGATCACCACTTAGAATGTTATACTTTTTGCATTGATTTGCAAACTCCACTTTTTCTTTTCTAGCTGCATATTCTCTTTTGAAAGAGATTAATTCATGCATCAGAAAGATGGCGCTTTGTCAGAATATATATACAGAAAAATCTACTCAAGAAAAATTAATGAAAAGAGTTATTCTTGGAGTGAATAAATTTTCTTTATATATAAGGAGGAATTCAGTTATTTTTATTTTAAAAGTAATTTATAAGAGTTATTTTTTATTGTAATAATTAATTTTCTTGAAATCTAATTGCTAAAATTAACAATCAATTATAATTATTAGATTTTAAGAAAATAAATAATAAAGATGAAAAGTAATTATAAAAGAATTATTCTTGAAGTAAATTAATCTCTTTCTTTACATATACACACACGTGATTTGTTACATAAATATTGTTGTTTTTCATAATGAGTATCTTAGCAAGTTATAAATAAAGAATATCTTAAAATATATAATAATGTGACTTATTAATGCACTTAAACTAAAAATAAAAGGTGTATACTTTGGTAAATCCTATAAGTATTTTATAAAGTATATATCCTAATTTTTTTAGTATGAGTGCACTAACAAGCTATATCATTCTAAATTTTAAGATATTTTTCGGTTAGAGCTTGCTAACACACCCATGCTAAAAAATAAGAGTGTACACATTAGCAAAACCTTTCTCTCTCTCTATATATATATATGATCTTTTTATTTAGGTGAAAATGAAAATGAATAATTTTAATCCTTAAAAGTTCTGTTAAAGCAAAAAAATAAATCCTTAAATTTAAATGGAAGGCCGAAATTAAAAAACCTATTAAAAAATTTATTCAAATAGTGCTCATATCATTATTACTTTTGTTGTAATTGTCATCCATGCTAATAATAACAATGGTAATAACAACAAAAGAGTGTTTTTAACATAGGAGAGTCAGAATAGTGAATCTTAACTTTAAAATAAAGGTTAAATTATTTCATGGATCTTTGGATTATTTAATATTTTTAATTAGGTTTTTGAATTTTTTTTCAATTGGGTCATTGAACTTGTATTTATTTTTTAATTTGGTTCTATTATCTAATTGACATTATGAAAATTTATTTGTTTAAGTCAATTAGGTGAGTTTTGTAACAAGGTTGTTGTAAGATGAAGTTTGAAGAGGCCTGGAAAAAAATATATTTAGATTGAGTGAATAGCAAAAATGAGGATATTGGATGAAGACATTGGTTGAGAATACTGAGTTTCGAACTTGCAAAGGTGGAAATATCCAATGCAAACCTACAAATGTGACAATACTAGATTTAGGGATTGTTTTTTATCGGTGAAGGTTTTAACCAATAAGGATGTTGAGTGAAGTGTCATAAAGTGTGAGTTGCTGAGAAGTCAACAATTAGGGATGTTACAAATGGTATTAGAGTCAACCTTTCTTCCAATGTGTTGTGGTTCGAGGATGAATCAAACGAAAGCTGATGAACATGTAGCACCCCGGACGAATCACATTGGAATGAAAAGGATCCAAAGATTGTGTAGTTGAGGATGATTTATAGAAATTAATTAATTCTACCTATACCGACAAGATGCATCTATTTTTCGATATACTATCACTTAAGAATTCCACGATTAAGTATGCGTACCTTGGAGTATTTATGGGATGAGTGGCCTTCAAAGAAGCTTTCCAAAAAGTGTGAGTGAGAATAAAACCACTGAAAAATCTCGTGTTAATTTTTTAAGACAATCAATGATTCCAGAAACAACTGAAGCAAATTGTGGAGGTCTCGGAAAGGACCACCTACGGAGGATTATAATCAGTGGAAGGTTTGACCAACAAAGATGTTGAGTGAAATATCAATGTGTGAAGTATTGTAAAGTGTGAATCGTCAAAAAATCAATAATTAGGAATGTCACAAATTTAGTCCTTGTGCTTAATTTTTCATAACAACAATTAAACAAAATGATCCAATTAAAAAATAAATGCATATACAAGGACCCAATTGAAAAAAAAAGGAAAACATGTGAATATAATTAAAAATTATCAAATAATTCATAAATGCCTTGAGTAATTTAATCTAAAATAAAATAATAAAGGATGAATATTAAATCACAAAAATTTACTTTTTTTTTTAAGATCTGTTAAATAAATTATACTAATATAATACTTTTAAGTTAATAGTTATAACAATTTACTTTTAAATTATAAATAAGAATACACAATAGATAGGGAGACTTTTAGCTAGAAGTAATTTTTCCTTTTATTCTAAAATAATTGTCATTTTAAATTGTTCTACACAAATCAACAAAAAAATAATAAACAAATAAAAAAATAGTTTTATAAAAAATAATCTTATATTATCGTTAATTTATTTATAGATTTTGTTGTCTATCATTAATATTATAAGAGATATAAGTAAAAAATGTAACTAATCAACATCACAATATCAACATCAACAATATCTTTAACCCAAGTTAATTGAGATCAGTGGTATATGAACTCAATGATAGATCGAAAATAAGACAAAGAAAGAGAAAGGGAGAGGAAAAGAAAAAGTAAAAATAAGACAAAAAAGATGAAATAAGCTAAAATAAAAGAGGGGTGAAAGGAGGAGGAAAAAAATGAAGAGGAAAAAAACTAAAAAAAAAGGAACGACTAGAACATAGAAATGTTAATGGGTTTAACCCTCAATCAAGCTTATAACTTTTCTCTACTCCATCCTAAAATATACCGTCCGCCAATTTATATCTCACTCCATTAGGTCTTGTTTAACTACCTTTCTCCAGGCAAGTTTTGGTCAACCTTTACCTTTCTTTGTGTCAAGCTCTTGGTAACAAATTGTTGTTCTTACATGAGCATCCAGTGGTTGTCTCATAACGTGTCTAAACCACCTCAATTTATGTTCCCTCATCTTTTCACACATCGGTACCACTGCTACCTTTCGTCGAATATCCTTATTTTTTATCTTATTCATCTTCGTATAACTACACATCCACCTTAACATCTTCATTTATGCTACTCCTATTTTATGCTCATGTTGTCTATGTGTTAACTAGCATTCCTCTCCATATAACGTTGTCGGTCTTACAACTATTCTATAGAATTTTCCTTTTAGCTTAAGGGGAATTTTGCGATCACACAAAAATCTCAATGCACTCCGCCATTTCATCCATAATGCTCTGATTCTATGATTTACATCCTCATCAATCTCACCACCTTTTTGCAAAATTGATCTCAAGTATCTAAAAACATCTTTCTTGGATACCTCTTGACCAAGTAGATGCACTGTGTCTTGATCACCATCTCTTACCCGAGAAAACTCACACTTCAGATACTCCATCTTACTTTTGCTTATCGTGAATTCTTTAGATTCCAAAGTGTTTCTCCACAATTTCATTTTCCTATTAACATCATCTTTGACCTCATCAATAAGTACGATATCATCTGCAAAAAGCATACACCACGACACTTCTTCTTGAATATCTTTCGTTAATTCATCCATCACTAATGCAAAGAGATAAGGACTAAGAGCTGAACCTTGGTGAACACCTACCATGATAGGAAAATATCTTGATGTTCTATTATAAACTTTCACACATTTGGTAACCCCATCATACATATCCTTGATTGCATTAACATACTTTAATGCTACATTTTTTTTCTCAAGAGTCCACCATAAGACTTTTCTTGGGACTCTATCATATGCTTTCTCAAGATCTATGAACACCATATGTAAGTATTTCTTCTTTTCCCTATACCTTTTCATTAATTATTGCATCAAGAAAATAGCTTCTATGGTACATCTTCCTGACATAAATCTAAATTGATTTACGGAATCCTTAGTCTCCCTCCTTAGGCGATGTTCAATAGCTCTCTCCCACAACTTCATAGTATGGCTCATGAGCTTGATGCCTCTATTGTTACTTTTGGATATCTCTTTTGTACATAGGTACAAACATATTTTTCATTCAAGTATCAGACATCTTATTTGTTTGAAGAATCTTATTGAAAAACTTGGTCAACCATTTTATTGTCACATCGTCCAAGTCTTTCCACACTTTAATAGGGATATTATCGGGTCCCAAAACTTTATTATTCTTTATCCTCTTTAAAACCTCCTTAACTTTATGTGTATTAATTTTGCGCACAAATCTTCCATTCAGATCATCGAAAACGTCCTCCAAATCCACCTCATTCTTGTCACCATTCTCATTAAAAAGTTTGTCACTTACATCTTCATCCCTTACCCAAAGTTTTTGATTTTCATCTCTGATATATCTAACTTGGATGAGGTCTTTACTCTTCTTGTTCTTCATTTTTGCAAGTTTGTAAATACATTTTTCATCATCCTTGCTTCCAAGATTTGTATACAAATCGTCAAAAACTTTACCTCTAACTTCTTGCACTGTTTTCTTTGCATTTTTTCTCGCTACTCTAAACTTTTTGTAGATTCTCACCATTGGAACATTTATGCAAAGATTTAAAACACTCTTTCTTCTATTTAATAGCCTCCTGCACCTCTCCATTTCACCACCATGTTTCCTTTGTAAGAACTTTGTTTCCTTTGCTTTCACTAGTAACCTCATTCCCACATTTTGAACACACATAGCCATTTTATTTCATATTTCATTAGTTTCTCTAATAAACTCCTAGGGTCATTCACGTAACATGTTTTCGTTAAACTCTATTTGTTTCTCTCCTTTAACTTCCACCATATTATCCTTGAATTTTGAGTCTTCTTCCTCAAATTAAGAACTTTGTTGAACCGAATTTCTAAAACTATCAACTTATGTTGTGTCGCCATACATTCCCCATAATAGACCTTGCAGTCAATACACGAATTTCTATTTTCCTTTCTAGCTATAAAGAAATCAATTTTACTAAAATTTTGACCATTATGATAAGTGATAATATGAGACTCATTTTTTCGAAAAAAAACTATTTGCTAGCATCAAATCATACGTTCTAAATATCTTCTCAAATCTTATTTCTCGTCTCATAACAAAAACCACGAATACAAACCCAATACTTCATCCTTACACATAATCAATAAATAATTTATAACTAATAAATAAAAAACAAATAAATCCAACTTATAAAATAAAGCAACAACATTTAAAACAAATAAATAAAATTCACGATTTTCTCTCTACCGTTTGTGCGTAACCGTCTCTCCTTCCTTTTGTTTCTGTATCAAAATCTTTGTTAAAAATGTTAACCAGTTTTTTAAAATTAGCTTATGAGTTATGATGGGGGAACGAAATGTCTATTATAAGCTATTTTATTATGTACGTTAATTATAAAGTTATTTTAAATTATATATTACTTAATATGATAAATAATTATTTGATCTATGAGATTATGAATTAGATTTTTTTTAAATAATGGATAAATACTAAATAGAATAATTTGGATATATTTATAGATCTATAAGGCATAATAATCATATGTATTGGTTTTTATTTTTATTATAATATTCATGTGATTTTTTTATATTTTATGTGTATTGTACAAAAAATTAAGTAAAAGAAAAAGAAGTATTAATGTGTTATTTCAAGAGGTTTTGATGCATAAGGAGAGAGATAGGGTTAATGAAAATATTAGAATAAAAATCGTGCGATTTGATTATTTGTTTTATAAGTTGAATTTATTTGTTTTTGTTTATTAGTTGTAAATTTTTATTGGTGGTGTGGAAGGATGAGATGTTGAATATGTGTTCACCTAATTATTTTTAGATAAAATTTTTTATACGACACAGTAATATTTTTTCTCTTATTTCATTTGAAAGTGCATTTCACACACTACCTTTACAAGTAGCCAAAAAGATTCTCTCAACAATTTCAAACTATCTTCCTTTTATTGTTAACTATATATACTTAATTAATCCCTTATCTCTTTTTAATCTATCCTCTTTTATCTTCATCACTTGTCCCTTTTACTAATTGTTTAACCCTTTTTGTCTCCTCGCTAAATTGAATTTTAATAGTTTTTTATATAAAAAAGTTAAAGGACCAGTGATTAAATTATTTATTTTAAATTTTAAATATTTATTTATTATTTTTTAAATTATATAAAAAATAAACATATCTTCTACCATGCATAAAGTTTAATTATAAAATCGTGTTTGTGTACACCCCAAATATGTAGAAATTTTCTTTTAAGATTTTTCATAGAACAAGAAACATACTAAAAAAAAATTATAACTCATAAAAAAGAACAAGATATATGCCTTTTTCTCCTAAAAAAAAAGAAGATATATGCCTTTTTAACTTCATTTATAATTAATGATACTATTTTTCGTTTCCTTGTGCGCCGTTGAAACAACTCATCTTTAACTTAACTAGAATAGTGCGTCAAGTGAAAGAAAGATAAATAAAAGTCTTATCTAAGTTTTTTTTTTTAATCAATTTTTTTTCCTTGCATTGAAGGGAAATCATCCTCTCCGCAATTTTATCTTCGATGTTTCCTACCCAAAACAAAGAGCATCATCTCAGAGAAAACAAAACACCACACGTTTATGTCAGAGATAAACATTGAATATTCGGTTACAGATAGCATAAAACTTTTATATGAGTAGGTCGACATGCACCTGAATAGATAATGTCAAAGAAGTTAGACTTCAGTTACATGTATGCTTACATAAGTAAATATCTAAACTATTCTTTTTACAACAGACATATTAGTGTTTGATCATACAAAAGTTTTTCTATGATTTATGCGATTACAAATATTAATTATGTGTCTTTAAATATTAGGGTATGAAGAAATCAATATCACTCTCTCTCTCTTTTCGATAGAGGAATTTAGGATTATTTAAAATTCTTCGCAAGTCATCCTTTTCTATATAAATAATTTTTACCTGATAAACTTGATCCAATTTGTCATTAATCGGGTTAGTTCAATTGAGTTTGAGAAGAAAATTACACAAATTCAATCTAATCTAAAATGAAGTTTTGATTGCTTTAGGTGATGAATTTAGTCAAACCTTATCCAACTCTACCCATGTACACTCAATAATATATACTTTTATTTTCCTTTCCTTTTCTTTAATTAAACTAAGTAAGGGTTTATTGGAATAAATAACTTAATTAAGTGTTTATTGAAAGTATTTATCATATAACTACTTAATTATGTATAAGTTGCTTCCATGGTTGCAAAAAAAAAAAAGTTAAACCATATATTTTGATATAACTTGTAAATTATTTTCTGGGTTATTTTAAAGTTTAATGAAATAACATAAATATAACTTATAAATATATAAAGAGTTTTCTCAATCACACACTCAAATACTTATCTCATAAAAAAATCAAAATAAACTTTAAATAAAATATTCGAAACACATGAAATTAAGGAGTCTTTTCCTTTTTTTCATTTGAACCAAATACAATCTTAATCTGTACATGGAATAAATTTGAAACGTACAGGATGTGCAATTTATTACCCCGATATCTATTTTGAGTTTTGTAAATTAATTAATCGATGAGTTTTGAAATGTACGTGATTTATTACCTCTATATCTGTTTTCATTTCTTAATTAATGCTATTGCATACTTACTTTCCTTTTTTAGAGAGAGCATATTTTTCTTTTAGCAATGTCGAAATAGGTTTTTTTTTAAGGTGAATTCGGATATTTCTGTAACAAGAATGAAAGCTATTCTTTTGAGATATTAAGATTTATTTAAAAAATTAATTTTTTTTGCTAAATATTTTTTTATATACACTAATTAACTTGAGATCAAATTCTTAATTTCATACTTAAAAAATAAGATTATCTATAAATTATATCACACCATATTCATGACATTGAAATAATATATGATTTTAAAGTTGTGTTTGTTTCAAGGTATAAATACACATTCCTGAAAAAGTGAATTTGTGAATACTACACTCCTATGTTTGATCCAAATTTTAAAAAATCAATACATTCAAAAACTGTTGATTTTCAGAAATATAAATTATTCACATTTGTCTTACTTTTCATTCTCTTGGTGAAATATAGATATCTTGCATTTTCATGAGAATAAAAAATATTTTATATAATAACTACTTATCTTCTCTTCATTTCTTTCACTTTTATTTTTCAATTAAATAA
>PYAF01001757.1:728533-748758 GCA_007407185.1 Glycine tomentella
TAAGTATTTTAAATATATATTATATTTTAAATTTTTGATAAATAATTTATATTGTTATTTAAATTTATTTTTGACTCTTAATATTTGTAAAAAAAATATTAATTTAGTTTACAAATAAAAGATGAAAATAATTGATTAAAAGAAATAAATGATTAACATATTATTATAAGATTATAGAACAAGTCATAAAAAAAAATTTAAAACCAACAAAGATGACACATTTGGTAAGGATAAGAATCATATTTCACATAAATGTGAGTTCGAATTCTATATCGATGGATGATTTGTAAGTATATTTATAAATTCTTAATAATTCTTGAGATCATACTTAAATCTCATAAGGATACGATTTTAAATTTTATCATTAATATGAGAATTTTTTATTAATAAATAATCTATAAATAACATTTACTGAACCTTAAAAACGATGAACTTTGGATATTCAATTGACCTAAATTTTATTTCAGTAAAAAAAACATCATCGCTGAAGAATAATCCTTGTATTAAGCTAAAGATTCAAATTTATAACATAGGGATAGATGAGAAATTTAGCCCTAATAAAGAATAGGGGTTAGATTTGTTGGTAAAAAGATAAGATTTGTTGGTAAAGTGAAACTGCAAAAGCGTTGGGAGTACAGGCAAGACGAGATGAAATGAGTAAAATGGGTAAAGGATTCAGAAGAAGAACAGGGTGAGGTGATGTTTGGGAAACGTGGTCGCAGTGAATCCTAATCGTTATTTGTCTCCCCCAAATGTCGCAGGCCCAAAGTCCAATCAGCCCAATTTCCGATACCATCATTACCATAACCAACATTTTGGTACCCTCACTGATCAAACGGCAGGGAACGCCCCTTTCTTAATCAGACGCTCATTATTCCGTCATATCCTCTTTCTCTTTGTACACTCCGCCCACACCACTGCACACACACTCTCCCTTTTTATCATGTCGTTCGTGTTCTCTTTGTCTTCTCCTTAAACGTCACATTCACTCCTTCAGAGTAGTAAATGTTATTGCTACCTAAGTAACTCATCATAAATAAATAAATAATTTTCCTTTGCTTTGCTGTGCTGTGCTTCATGGTCATAGATAGATAGATTTACTAGGCAAAACCACACAACCCCAAAGGTAAAAAAGCGTTTTCAAGAGTGTCAGTTGTGACATTTAACTATTTAAGGGTCTGTGTTCTGAGGAGAAAAAGCTGCTATCCATCATCTCCATTTCTCAAAGGGTGCAAGTGCAACTATTACAACCTTCAGTCTGAGGTGTGTGTATGTGCGTGTGTGGGTGGAGGTTGGGATCTCATACGTGTCAATCCTACATGTTGCATGAGTAAGGGCTTTGCCTTTCTCATCACTCAACTCAGATAGACAGAGATATATAATACCAAAACCAAGTTCATCTTTCTTCTTTCTTTTTTCTCTCTTATTTCTTGATTTCATATTCATATTACTTTTTTTAACAAGTATTTTATATTAGTTAAAAGAATTACGAATATTTTTATTGTTATTGAAAATTATGCTACAATTTAGTATGACTGTGTTGATATCTATGTTTTCCCCCAGTTTTTAATTAATTATTACAAAATTGATACGTTAAGATCCTTGTTATTTTTCCTATTCTTTTGAGGTTATGTTCTTGTTTGGTGTCAAACCCTAAATTTTTTTCTTCTAGTAATTATATAAAATTGTTGATGAATAAGATGGTGTGTGGATGTGGATCAATGAGTCCATCGTTTTCCTTTAATGGGTATCTCTCTATTCCTCCAGATCTGATTCAATTCCGAAATTTTCCCCTTTTGATTTTTCCAAATCCACTTTTCTTTATGTGAAGCTTTCCAAATTTGGGCAGGTATTTGTATTTACCACTCCAGTCAGTTTTTCTTTCTTTGGAACTTAGAAATTGACAGAAGAGAGTGAGCACACAGAAGCACATGGTATAGTTATATGCTGTTGCTTTTGCGTGCTCATTTCTCTTTCTGTCAACTTCCAGTGCTGGAAAATTCCTTTCAATTCTGGCTCTGCTTTGTTCCAAATTCCAAACCCCAACCCCTCCCACACTCTCGATCTTTCTCCACACTCTGATGGAACTGAAGAACATCCATGGCTACTTCAACAGGTTGATTATATCAAACAGTAAAAAGCAGTGTCGTTTTGCCGTTTCTATGTTTTCCTTTTCCTATTTTATTTTACATTTTGATCTGATTGATTGATTTTTATCATATTATACTATATTATATTATATTATATTAATTATAGGAGTATTTTACTAGTCTTTATTTAATTTAATATTATCTATAATTAAAGGGAAAAGCGTGACTTTCTATAGCGTGTGGCAGAACGAACCCACTCATAAATAATACAGATTAATTTAGGGGCAATTTTTTTTTTTTTTTTAAATGTGTACACTGCTATAGCATAGCATGGGACCATTCACGTCATATAGTATGGTCCTCACAAATTTTCTTCTCTCAAACGTTCTTTTGCTCTCTCTGTCTAACATTATCTTCCTGATTTCATGTTCATCATTCCCTATATTTTATCATTTTTGCACATGCGAACGAGGTTTATTTACATAGTAAGAGGTACCGTTTCCTGTTGAGTGTTGTTTGTGGCCACCTCAGGTTAAGCTAGATTCTTTGTTTTTTGGATATCTGGAATTTTGGATGGGTATGTGTGTTAAACCGGTTTTGGTTGGTTTATCTGATAAACCCTATCAACTTAAACTGTACTGCACGTTGTTTGTCTGAGCTATTACAAAGTTGTTTGAGAGTTTGAGGATAGCATAGCATCATTTTGATTCCTTCACACATCCTAATATTTTGATTCTCCTAGATAAACCTTCATTATTTCGGAGACTTTCTCATAAATTTTTTTCTTTTGAATTATGTGGTGCATTTTAATATGGAAAAAAATATTTTTGGTTGAGAATATTCTGCAGATGCTGCAGCATAATTTTTCCTTAAGTTGAATACAGTTATAAGCTTAGGCTTTGACCGTTCTTAATTACTTCTTTGTGGATAACTAGCTGCTTTCCTGAATCATGAGTATGTAGATAATGGAAAAGAAACACCATTATGTTGTTACTGTTTCTACTTTTTTTTTTTTTTTTTTTTTTTGTGATTGCTTCCTCTCCCTTTCGATTAGAAATAGCTATTTCTAGCTGCTATTGATGTCATATATTGGATGGGGACTAACATGCTTGATATTGTGATTCTTGTAGGCAACATCAATTTGTTATTGAGAACTTAATTACCAATCAAACATAGTATTTGCCTTTCTCTTTTTTGGCAAACATAGGCTTTGTTGCCACTTAAAGCAAATCGACACTGTATGCATGCCGAGCCTAATTAATGGAAATTCACTTCTCATACTCCTGTTATACTACTACATAAAATCAAACGATGTTAATCAACCTCAACAGTGGCTTCTTATGGCAATGGTCCTTCCTACAGTTGTGAAGGTTAACAATTCTATTATTTTCCTTTTTCAATTGAACTTTATGGGATAGTGGAGATTAATGAGCCAGTGAGCCCATTTATTTCCTCAATTGGTGTTGTTAAGGTTTTCAAAACATATTTTTAATGCAATTTTCTTTTTAAAAAATATCTTCTATATTTTTGTGGCATTATATGTTGGTTTGTATGCACTTTTGTAAATATTATAATTGTTAGAAGTCATCATCTTTATAATGCCACAAAGATTTTGTAGTTTTTAGTTTCAAATAGAGATTCGAAGTTTGTAATTTCTATTTGTTTATTTATTAGCTTTATTATTTATTTTTCTGGAGTTTTATCTGTAAAATATGTACCACCTATCCTTTTCACATTTATTTTGCCTTTCTTTTGATGGAGACAATATATGCACCCCCATTGGCGAAAAGACAACTTAGAATTTGTGGATGTATTAAAAGGAGTACTTGGCGGGTTTGCTTGCAATATTATCATTTTTTCCCTAGAATTCTTTAGGTTCAATTGTATTTATATTCTATGATCTGAAAAATATGTTCCATAATTTTCTATATATGACTAAAATGAGGACAAAATTTTAATGTTACCTTTGAATTTCTGTATTCGTCAGAAGTTTCATGTGGCTAACAGTTTAAGCCCACTTGAACCATCAACAATAAAATATAGTTTTTTTTTTTGTGTGTGTGTAATCAGCTGATATGGTTTTCACATGTATAAATATGAATAAGATTTACTTTTCGGTTATATTAATTTGAAAATGATTTTTGGTTGTCAAATTGAATCAGAGATATTTATAAGTCCAGGGCTTTAGAATGCATCTACTTCGTAATATTTTCAAGACTCGTATCCACTGTACTTGTTTGGTCAATGGATTTCCTTTGGCACTCTTACTTTTTGTCTTTCAATTTGGTCTGTGATTCTGAAAATAAAAAAAGTAGAGCTTTTTGTGGAAAATAAAATAATGAATATATGGTGATGGGTTATTGTAAGTATTTGTTACAATGCAACAATCAGAACCATAATCATATGACGTATGGATTATTGATTTATAGTGGTTTGATACATATTTCCCCCTTCAAAATGATTCATTAATTGAAAAACATTTCATTCATATATAGAAGATTCTATTGTTATTGTGGGTTACAGGTTGCTACTCAGCATCTAATGATTTTGTCTTGATGTTACTGTACACACTGTAATTGTTCCCTACCTAGGTCAGAAAATCAAAGTTTTACTGCCACCCTAGCAGACTCATAGCATCCTTTTAATTAGATTCCATTAATGATTAGTGCACACTCCATTTTTTGGGTATATGAATGGAAAGAAGAGAAAAGGAAAATAATATATGTGAGTTAGGAAAAGAGAGATAGGAAGAAAAATAAGGTGGAAATAAGATGGAAGACAAAGTGAGCAAATGTTATGTATTTTTCCATTAGATTCTATGACTTCTGTCCCTAGTGAAAATTGATTTAAGCGGTTTGATTCCATGGCTTGCATTTTGTATAAAAAAGCAGAAAACTTATACTCTAGAATTTAAGATTGCATATATATGGAAGTGTGTATATTCAACAAAGAATTAAGAGGCTATTTGATTTGAGAAAACATTTTCTGTTTACACTTTTAGTTACAAAAAGGTCGCTTGTTTTCACTTTATTCTTCTATACAAACTTTTAAAATAGAAAATAAAGTGACATTTTTGTAATTATAGAAACTGTTTGCAAACCTACATTTTAGTTAATTGGGTTCATTTTCATTTCAAATCGAGTTAAGTTATAACTTTTATTGTGTTGCATTTTTCTAAGAGTTTCACTTGAAATTGTGTTATTTTTTCTTTTCAATCCCTGTCATGGCTTATAGTTCAAAGTGATTATTTTAATTATGTGTCCACTTATATATGTTTTCTTTTGTACTTTATGATAATTGGAGACTATGTACCTGCTTTGTCTATTTATGTTAAATCTTATCTAATCTTAGCAGGTCATATTGAATATTTCATCATTGTGAACCACTTCTTTTGATAAGACTTTCAAATGATGATTGATATGGCTATATTTTGAAATTTGATTGTCCAATTGTTCTGTCTACAAATTTTTAGGCAAATGATTTAGCATCTTAACTTTTGTCTACTAAAGAAATTTCTAGTGCACAAAAGTTACTTAACTTTACAGTGAAACTTATCAAACTAATTCAAGTTATTCTTTTGGAAACATTACAATTTAGGATGTATTTGTATTTGTTGTGATTAACCATTTTTAAGTGACATTTTGGAGCTCAGTAGTTAAGCATCAATCGGAAGCTGGGGACAATAGCTTAATTCATGGTGACATAACAAAATCTAACAAAGTGTGGTCAAAGGTTCCAGCAAAACCGGTAATTATGAATGTGTTATCTAATTGATACTCCCCCCCTCCCCCCTCTCTAAAATCAAGATTATCGTTTCAGAATTGACAATCATTTCCATCAACACTTACATGCACAATTTTTTTTCCTTTAATTTTTTGTTCTCATCATCTTCATTGTTGTCGTCATTAGGTATTTGCATTGAACTTACCAATTATTATTAATATTGATTCATGTATTATTAGGAGTTAATTATAGTCTGTTAAGTTTTATCTCATTTGGGTGCTTCTAGTATATAATTTTAATAGTTTTGTTTTGGACTTCCATTGATTTTTTTATTAGGGCTGACATTTAATTGAAATGATTGTCATTTAGTATTTGTGGTGGATTGTTTTGTTCATGCCTGTGTCACTAGTGATGAGTTAGTTCCTGAAGAGAAAGCAAAATTCACCCTTGGATTGTAGTACTGTTGGTAGCTGACAAAATATTGGGATCATTGGAATTTGAAAATGCTAAAGGAATAAAAGTCAGAGAGAAACGAAGTACTTGTGCTGACCTTACTTTAGGTTTGTGGAAACATTTCACCCTTCTGATGAAAAAATTTATACCATGGTTATTTGTCTATTATTATGTGAATAACCCTTACATAGTACATTTTGCCTTATTTATTTGCCTTGTGATAGGTGATGTGTTTGGAAATAATTTGAAAAGATTTCTTTCTTTGTTTTTGTTTTTGAATTATTTCAGTCTTATGTTTTCGGCTCAGAATGAAGTACTATACAGATGCTGAAGACAACAATGAGTTGATTACAAAAGAATTGTGTTTTAAACCTCTCACTTCGGAAGCATATCTAAAGTATGGTTTATGATATGAGAATTGCGTGAGCGTGTGGTTGTAATTGCTGCTCCCTTCAAATATCAGTAACTGTGCCCGGTCGTTGCAACTTGCAAGTTGAGGGAATGTGGTATCCATTTCATCATTAGAGGATATTATGGAACTGGTTTGAATTTATCATCAATTTTAAACTATTCAGTCTGTAAATGTTAGCCTAGTTTTAGGCACGAGGTGCAAACTAACCAGTTGGAACGAAGAAATATGCTTCACTATTAGAATTTTTTGTCAGATTCTAAACGTAAAATTTCCTTGTTTTCTTTTTAATGTGTAAGATTATTGGTATTCAAAGTTCAGACACCGTTAACATTCGATTGGTAACTAACTAGATAACACTAGTTTAAACAATGAAACCTTTTATACAAATTTTTAATGCAAAATATGAGATCTCTAATTAAACTAAAACAGTTTTTATTGATTAATCTATGCGTTGGTTAAAATTGCCGTTAATATTTTATGCACCATTTAAACATAAAATTTCCTTTGAGTTCTGATCCTTGTGTAGGAAACAGCATATAATGTGATGTGATAGAACTCTTTATCCCTATATTTTAAGAATGATTTCAATAAGAGAAATGATACTTGTAAAATAAAATCAGTGTGTAACCAAAAGATAGTTAGAGAAGAAATTAATGAAAAGGAAAAAATTGAATTTGAAATCTTCTAAATGATAAGATGGTGGAATGAAATAGACAAAAAATAATTTTGTATAAATTGTTGTATGGGTTTCATCTACCTTTCAATCAAGGCATGATGCTCATTTGGTTTGTGTAACCAAAAGATGTTTGTTTGAGATTTTATTTCACATTCAATTATTTTTTCTCTTACTGAACCAGTCTATTTTTATCAATAAAATAATATCTTTAATTACAACTTCATTTCAAATAAGAGATTAAACCTCAAATCAATCCAAATAAGAGATTAAACCTCAAACTTTAGTTAAAAGTGTCAAGTATCAAACCACTTATTTCAACTTATATATCAAAACTTTCGTTCTTTATATTGACAATTGCATTATTCTGGTTCTCGTGATTATATGCAATTTTTATAAATTAGGAATGCTACTGAGAATCTGAATCATTTTTATATATTTTTTCTTGTCAAGGTTGCTCCAACTGTCCCCTCCTCGGGTACTGTTCGTGTACGCAACAAAAAGTTTAGTACTTTTACTATTATACATTGCACATTGATTCATAGAAAGGGGGGAAAATCATGACAAAATTTACAGAAAAAAAGGAAAAATAAAAAGGGTTTAGTAAATAAACTTTTTATGCACTTTTTTGAGCTAACTGATAATTTTTATAAAATTTCATCTAAATTGTCTATTACAATTTTTTTAGGAAAATATATATATAATAAATTTTGAATTTGAAGGTTATACAATAACAATGTAAATAATTTTATATAATCAATCACATTATCATTGATATGTATAAAAATCAATCAATTTAACACATGATTTTTATTTGTATAAAATTATTTTACAGGCATAGCCTATTTTCACACAACTTTTTATTCATAAACAATAAATGTGATAAATTAATTCCTTGAATTCTCACGAAAATATGAAACGATCACTAGTCATTACAAAAGTGGAATTACATCCATTCAATGAAAAAGAGAATATGGTCTCCAAATTTAGGATCATTGATAAAAAAAAGTTATACAGATTATGACATTTAACAACACTAAACTAACTATATTTCTTAATTCTTGTGAAGATACCCTACATATAGGACCCAGAGGGAGAACACAACTATGATGCGCGTTGCTTTTTAGGCGAGAAATTCAGCTTCAACCACTTTGATCTGATCTAATCTATTAGTAGACATACTCAAATATATTAGCCACTTTTTGATAGAGCGCCAGCAGCAAAAAGAAGATTCCTTCGAGAAAACTGTTTCCAAGAACAGAAAACAAGCATCAAATCATTTGATTGAATCTTTACAAAAATTATATCAACACTATACATGGCCATTTAATAAAGCGTTTAAGAGACCTTACCCGCAATGAGTTAACTGGAGTAGATTTGGTTGGCAGAGTTTTCAGCGATCTAAGTCTGCTGTTAGCACTCCCACTTCTAATGTAAAAAGGGTAATCAGTGGTCTTACCATAAGAAGAAAATTCTTTAAATGACATTTAGTACAAGTAATATTTTAACATTCCCGAAAAATATTTGAGAATAAAAGATCCTGGAAAACGTTAATAAAAGTTTCACGTGGTAATTGAGTGTCAAGTTAGTAAACTTTTCCATGATAATTGATGGTAAATATATTATTCAAATAAAAGTCAAACAATAACACATTTTATAAATTTTCCCAAGAAAGTGATTTAGTTAGAAATGAAAGATTTCCTATGCCAGACGATTCAAAACAATTATGTGCCATAATAAATGAACTTACTTTTCTTCAGCCCTAGAAACCTTGGTGCTCGTATTTACATCCCACAATTTTACAGTGCAATCAGCAGATCCAGATGCTATAATAGAACCTTCAGAACTGATACATCCAACAATTATGAACAGCTTGAGTATTGTGACCAAATTGACAGCAAACTTAAAAACCATTGATCTCCTTCCTAATTATGATAAAGTAGGGGATCACCTGAAAGCGAGGGACCAGACACATGATGTGTGCCCAATCAAAGGTGTTAGACAGCGGCCACTAGAGAGGTCCCACATCATGATCGTGCCATCTTCGTCGCCAGATGCCATATAGCGACCATCAGGAGACATTGCCAAAGACAAAATCATAACCCTGTGACCAACGAAAACCCGGACACACTCACCACTCTGCACATCCCATAGTCGAACTGTTTTATCACTGGAACCAGTTGCAATGTAGTTGCAGTTGGCATGCCATTGCACACACTAAAAAAGATCACAAAACAGTAAGGGGTGTTGCTTAATACATAATGATTAGTTTTTAAGACTTTGAGACACAAACTTTGATTTACAAACTCAATTCACAATTTATTTTAGTATAGCTTTTTTTTTACCTTCTAAGATTAGGTGGCAAAATATAGGTTCCAGTCAACAACATCAACATCAACAGCACCTTTAACTCAAGTTAATTAGAGTCGATGAAAAATATAGGTTCCAGTGACAAATATTTTTAATATCTAACTCAATTCAATAACTCTACTATTGTAGGACTTCATAGGAGACAGATGAAAAGATCATTTTTGATATCTAACTCAATTCAATAACTCTTATGAAGCAATCTGTTAGGCTCAAGAGAGCTCTATTCTACACTACTCCTAAAAACTAGAGAGAAAGCTACAAAGAAAGCTAAAAGATAAACATTCATATTCTCATTGATATCTCAATAGACTGTAAACATTACATTAGTAACACTAATAAATGACAACCATACACTTGTCATTATCTAGTGTTTTTAGGAAATATAAAATAAAACTGAATATTAAAAGGATAATATCAAAACTATCTACTCTTAAAAACATCCTATTTGGGCCTAGAAAGCCCATCCTATCATTATCAATATGTAATTATAAAATTAAATGAGCTAGTGGCAAATATAGACCCCAAAAAAGAACAACATATAGAGAAAAGCAACAGAGAATACTGAATGTAATAACTTACATCAACATCAGACAAGTGCCCTGCCATTATTCTTAAGGGCTGTATCCTGTCCATGGACCAAATCCTAGCAGTTCTGTCATGTGACGAGCTGGCAAAATAATGCCCTACAGGACTAAACTGCATCCATAAAAGTAAATAAATAACATAGCATTCAGAACGTACATGCAAAGAATGATGTCTAAAGGGAGGAAGAGTAATAAAATATCTTTATACTACGAAATGAAGATTTTGCAAGCTGCGACATTGATTTGAGAGTACAAAGCAAAGCATTGATTCTTCAACAAATCCATCGATGCACAAATGTCATACATACAAAACTTTCATATTGTAACTAACAAAATCAAAGGTGTCTCTATTTTCTAGAATAGCATACAGCATACTAAACATTTTACCAGCAAAAACTATAAATTAAATTACATATTACATAGAGGCAACAAGGAAGCACTATTTTTTATCATTTTAATTATACCATAATAAAAATACAAGGAAAAGTAACCAAGTGGGCTTTATAAAGGCTTTCCCTCACATATATGCTAAGAGATAGAGTGACCTTGCTACATTGATGTCATTTTAGGATATCTCTTTGTATCCTTCATTTTGTCTTATCGTATTTCTTTTACACAAAATAAAGTGGACCACATTAATAAGACATTTGCAGCATATATAGAAAATACTGTGGTCTAACGTGCATATACAAGCACATGCTATATTTGTATAAGCAATTAAAAAAAAATAGCATCATATTTTAATGAGGGCGAGCCCTGACACAGCGGTAAAGTTGTGTCTTGGTGACTTGTCAGTCATGGGTTCGAATCCGGAAATAGCCTCTTTGCATATGCAGGGGTAAGACTGCGTACAATATCCCTCCCCCTTATCTACGTATAGTGTGGAGCCTCCGGGCAATGGGGTCCCCCTTATCTACGTATAGCGTGGAGCCTCCGGGCAATGGGGTACGTAATTTTTTTTTTTTGACATCATATTTTAATGTTAAATTTTTTTTAAAATTTATTGGTGTAACTGTGCTGTTCTACATTCACTATCAGAACAGGAAAGTTCAGAAGAAAATGTTTTACCTGAACATCCCAGACAGGGTAATTGTGACCCTTATAACAAACAAGATTGGCATTAAGTTTTGTGCTCCATAATCGAACTGCATAACCATTTAAGATTCATAAGGTTCGGACTTAAAACTGGAATATTGAAAAAACAAAATAGAAATTACTACCAAAAGTTAGGAAACAAATTGGGAAAGAACACAAAATGAGATCAAGTAAGCATACTTGTTGAGTCTGCTGAGGATGAAAGGATAAAATCCCCAACAGGACAAAAAGAGGCTGCATAAACAGGCCCCGAGTGACCTTGAAACAATGTATACTGTCTTTTCCCACTACCTTGCCCAAATATTTGTTCATTTTGTGATGTGTCATTCTCACCCTGCGAAAGAGCTAATGATAGCAAAATTGATAACTAGACATTTATAGCAAGCAAAACTATTTGCTCATGTTCAAATAAGCTTCCTTCCAACCAAGATCGCTTTATTTGTTCAACTCAGCTCTCAGGTTTATTTCAGGGGCCCAGGTGTTTTACAGTTTTAGCAATTAGAGGGGGAGGGGGGAGGGGGAGAGATCCGATCCATTCCCAATCATTTTAAAATAGAATGCCCACACTGGCCTGAATCACATTCTTAAACCACTTTTATTTTCAAATTGAGTTTTCAATGCTCATAGACTAAAAGATAGTGCAGCACAAAGGATTTAGGCTATCTTCCACATTGTCCAAGTCCAATAATTCCATCACTAGATGACTAACAAGAGAGGTATTTCTCAGAACCTCTCCTTATACATGAGGCAGGCAGCGAAAAGTTTCATATGTAAAACTATACCACTAAATGTTTCACCTATATTAAAATACAAGTTGATTTCCTTAGTGCATTGATTAAACTATATTAGGTTACTGAAGCATGTTACAGGTTGAAAAGTATATCTTCTCTGAACCATTATAATTGTTTATAACCATATTCACATTTGTCAAGCAATGACTGCAACAGTAATAGCTTGGTCTAAACAAAAGAAATTTACAAGTACAAACTTACAACTGGCCTGTTGTCCAAGCTTTGCCATATCCCAAACCTCTGTATACAATTCAGAAATTACTAGAAATTCAATCATCAAGCATGTTAAAACTCCATCATAGAAAGAGGGCTTTCTATTGGAGGGGTTGATGGAAGGAGACATATAGAGAAGAAAAAAACCTTCAGTGATGAGTCAGAAAATCCTCCAGCAATCAATGATCCGTCATGGGATATTGATGAACAGCTTAAACTGAGATGGTATGCAAAAAAATAAGTTTTAGGCAACAGAAACTATATAGATAACAATGATAAATGTGTCTTGGACATTACCCATTATGTGTATTGATAAATGTGTAAAAGCTAACTGATGGCAATGCAACACTGCTAAGCTGTACACGGTTCCTTAAATCCTCGAGGATAGACTGTTCCATTACAGTTGGGCTGCAATAAATGCAACATTATGAAATTAAATAAACTGTACTTTCAAATGCACTAGATTGAGATCAAAATTTTGACATCAATCATTAGTACATTACATAGCTGACATCATTTGAAAGCGAAATATACAAAAGTGAAGCAATTGAAAATAGTTGTATGACCACTCTTTCCACTTGGAACTCCCATTTAAAGAAGAGGCTTCCCCCTCTTAGAGTTTGTCTTTTATGCTTTGTTTGGACGATAAAAGAAATAGAGAGGAAAGATATAGCAGAGCAAGATGAGAGAAATATAGTAAAAAAGATGTATTATTTGGATGAACCGAAATGAGAAATTTCTCTCTATTTCGTTTGGATAAGTAGAAGAGTGAATAGAAAGAAAGAAAGTGTACATTTATTTTTATCCTTATATAAGCCCTGACACAACGGTAAAGTTGTGTCTTGGTGACTTGTTGGTCATGGATTCAAATCCAGAAACAGCCTCTTTGCATATGCAAGGATAAGGCTGCGTACAATATCCCTCCTCCTTACTTGAGCATAGCGTGGGTCGTGGAGCCTTCGGGCAATGGAGTACGTAGTTTTTTTTTTAAGGAACAATAATGAGAAATCGAGGATAAAAATATAGAGTTTTGGAGCCCACTTAAAAAGAGAAACGAGAGAAATCTATCCATCCAAGAGAATCTTTTTGTGGGAAAAATTTCTCTCCCTCTTTTCTATGCTGTCACAAGCAAGTGAAATGGGAAATTTCTATGCTCATAGTTTCCTAGAGGTAGACACAGCTCATAGTTTATTTGCCTTGCTGCATGCTTAACTTTTCCATGTTTATGTTTGTATTTGGATTTTCTTTCTTCAGAGGGTTTCTTATCCTCCTCCTATTTGATGTTACCCCCTTCTCTCTCTATGAGAATTTCTTTTTTTATGACCCCACATCCACATCAATCTTTTAAGGCTTCCTATCTAGTTCAAAACTAGCATTCAACCTAGCACTGAATGAAGTATCACATAATGATAAAACCTAAAACATCTATACCACACTGAAAAATCCACTGACAAAGCCAGTAGGCTATACTGGCATATTTTTTTATCGCAAACAGAATATTTAGAGTTGAGCCTAACTTAGAATCTGATTATATTTTTAAAATTAAAATATAAAATTCACTCAATGATGTACATTAATCTAGGTTTCACTCACTAATTGCAAGATTTTAAGCTGAATATTGCAGGAAATAGGGCCCGGTCTCAACTTTGATAAACTCTGTAAGCAAAAGAACTAAAAAATAAAAATACAAGCATAATTTGTATTCCAATTCCCAACCACAACAGGAAAATAATCTTATTAAATTAAGTAGTTTTGAAAATAAATGAACTGAATGCTGATATTTTTTAATATTTGACCATTTGGCTAAACAAAAAGAACACTAATCAAATAATAGGGAAGGAAAATTGTCCGTACAAGAAAAACTATTCAGATAAAAGATATGCTGATTGAATGACTTCTATGTTTTTCTCTAACTTTATGCAATTTCAAAAAGAACATAATTCCGTGATTGCTTTCAGCTTTGATCCACATCCTACATCTAGTTTCAAAAGCATGTTAAATGAAGATATGGAATCGAGAGAATACATTACGGGCAAGGGAAGTTCTGGCTTAACTCGAGGAGCTGCAGGTACGGTGCTAGCTTCTGGTTTTGCACTTTTTCCAGTTGCACTTCCACCCTTGTCCTTTTTTACTTTTTTGACTGAAGCACCACCTTGCTTTCCTCCTTCAATGGATCTTTTCTAAAAGATAAATATTGGAAAACTAAAGTGAAAAAACACTCAAATATGGGATTAATAATAGAACTGAAGCAAATGAAACGTCTTAAATTAAAATTCATGCACATACTTTGTTAGAATGGCCTACATTCTAGATACAGATGGTACTGTATTTCCTCATATAAGCATGAATGAATTTGAATAATTGTCAGAGGTGAATTTTAGAACAGATATACCTTAGTCTCGTCATTCTCCCCCTCTTTTGCTTCCCCTTCACCCTTTTCAGAGTCTGAAAGCAAGGCCCCGGCCTTCTCCAGCCGTTCTTCGAGAGAGTCTTCAAGCAACTATGGGAGAAACATATTGAGATTTAAATCAGATAATTACTGAATCAGTCATTAATGATTTATATCAGATTTTCCATTCATTTGAAAAATAGAACAAAGAACTCTTTTGAAGCAGGGTCTGGAAATTGTCACCTAGTTTTCACTTTATTTCTTGTTTTCAAATATTTGCACAAGAAATTGTAAAACAACAAAAAGTTTTTTCACCATTCTATATACAAATACAAATCTTTGAAAACAGAAAACATAGTGAAAATAAAGCAATACTTTTGTAATTATTAGTGAAAACATGAAATGAAAATAAAGTTTCAAGTGTTTCTCTTGCTATGAAGACACTTTTATTACAATGAACTTACAAAAGTAAATAAATAGGCTTGTATTAACTGAAACAACATAAGCAAAATAATAGACTCACCCCCCAATGAATTTCTTTTTGATTTATCTGGTTTGCTGCTTCCTGACTGCTTCCAGTTAGGGTAACAGCTTCCGGATCATCGGAAATTAAGCTAGGTTGTCCAGGGGTTACTATATTACAACAAAAAATGATGAAATGCATGCAATAACAAGGAAGTTCAAATGAGAAGATTAAATCTATAATGAATAAAAGTACCTTGAAAGTTAATATGTTCATTGATAATACCAAGTATAGTGGTGGATTCCGTACTGTGTAGATGTTGCAACAGAAGCTCATAGGAATACTGGCAAAACACCAACTGTTATTAGTTTTCCCCATATATTTAGCTCTATTTTAATGGGAAAACATAAAGATCACCATGATGAAAATTTAACCAATGTAGACAGAGTAGACAATAATGCTCCATTTTTTTTAAAAAAAAGGACCAAAGAAGTTGTCCTTTTGAACAGAGTCCAGGGATATATTGTGGATTCATGAATTTCATATATTGAGTCTTAACACCGGCATGCTAATTCCATTAAGCCCTAAGATGAGCCAAATCCACGAAGATAAAGATAATCAACAGCAATGGCATACCATAAATGCCCACAGTAAATACTGGGTAGCCAATTAGTCAACGATTAGCATGGAAATTATGATACATCCCAAATTTTCCCTCTCAATCAATAAGTTAGCTCTGATGCTAAAGCTCCACACCTGAACATGTGAATACTTTTTCACCACTCGTCAATGTGGTGCTACCTAAATCACAATCCCTACAGTATGCAGTAGAGATACAGGTGTGACGCTTATTGTAAGATTTACTATTGAGAGGGTTACGTTAAGATGGTGTGCTATTTGGTATGCTGGAATGGTCATATTTTACTATGATAACATCCTTACTCTGTACATGAAAAAATAATAGAGAGAAAATCTTGGTCATATCTAAAACTGGTGCATACTAACTTTTTTATCATAGGTTTCATTTTGTTTGTTTATTTATTTTGTAAGAAAGATTCCGAAGAGTGTGTGAAATTTGGCTAAGCTCACTTAAGTTAAACCCCATTACATAAGATTCTAATTACCATTTAAATCCAGAAAGCCTTAATGCAATTAAGCCTTGTATAAGTTCCATTACAACCAGCAAAGTTTATCCAGGAAAAAATTAGTAACAACCCAGTGTCAAGGTCATCTTTCCACAAGGAGAGATGAGTTAAGCATTTCATAGAATATTAGTCTTTGACAATTCAGTACTTGGCTTTTAGGATACTCTTAGTGGTCCAGTGTGTGAATGTACCATGATTGCATTCATGCAAATATACAATGAGGTTCACGGAGGGTGGAGGAAATTTGGTCCCATTAACTTCAATTCAAAATATTAATGCGATGAAGTGCCATATCACGAGCAGGCATGATCCAGAATATAAATCAACAAATGGAATACCTAGCGATAAAGCTGTAGACCTATAACAACTTAAAGCTAAATGAAAACCAAATTGCTATAAAGTAATTTGCATTTAAATCATAGGCATGACCCAACATAATATTATGACCTGAAAAACCCAAGGCACAAAAGCGTCACAATATCGGTCCAAATAAATTCACATATGATCACAGTTGAGCACATAAGAGATGGCACAGAAGGGGCACCAGCGTTCGGGATGTTGCTGAAACTAGTTGACTAAGATATTTACTTTGATTCTATGCAAATTAAACATAGCTAATAAAAAATTATGGCATAGCCGTTAAACAAATCCAGGAGGATCAAGACATTACACCTCACATATCTTTATGTTGAATTTGCTCTTTCTAAGCGAGTGAGCGAATTCCATTTCCTGCACGAGAAAGTACATTATTATATTATTATACACTAATTGCTAATGATCAAACAACAAACTCAAGAAACTTAAAGAACCACTACAAATATTAGATAGCAACCAACCTCAAGATGGTTAGGAGAAAGAACTCCTTCCAACTTCTGAAGGTCACGCAAGTGCATCATTTCATGGTCTTCGCGGAAAGTATTGAAGAAGTTCCGAGCTGAAAAACACCAACCATAATCACACATAAAACATAAGAAAAAAAAAGAAGAAAAACACATGTTTAACGTCCCACATTTATACCTCATCTAAATTAAATTACCTGCTTGAACGTGTCCTTTGGCGACAAGATCCATAAAGCAGTGGATAAACACAGGATAAAGTACGCGGAGCAACTCGTGCTGCAAGGAATATGGAAGCAACGTAACAAAAACGCGGAATAATAAAACAGAAGAATTGAATTAACAAAACGAATTTCACGTTACCTTGTACAAGTCGAGTGAAGAATAAGTCCATGTTCTTAGTCTGCTGTAGCCGTCGTGGAACCTAGCAGGACCACTCTCCAATCTGCAAAGCAACATAATAAGGTTTATGAGAGTGGTGAAGAAGTGACACGTCATAAGAGGAGAAAAGGTGGAGAAATACTGAGAGAAGGCGAGGAGGTGGTTGGCAATGTCGGGTTCGAGAAGGGAATTGGAATTGGAAGTGTTGGATTTGCTGTGTTGGAATTCTTCTTGGAAAATCTTCTCGGTTTGCGTGAAGCCTTTCTTCTTAAGGAACGCTTTAACGTATCCAACTATTTTGTCGTCCTCCATTCTTTCTTTGATCTAAGAATCAAAAACCCCTTTCCTCCACTGCGCTCTCTTGCGCAGCCTCGCTCGCGGGTAGAAGAAATTTGATTCTTCCTGGGGGTTATTTCTGGAATCAGATCTGTTATATTGTTGGATAAGGTTCCGTTTAATGCTGGCCCAAATCCCTAGGTGTAAAAGGGAAAAGTTTTTAGGCCCAAATCCCGAGGGAGTTGACCTCGGTCCATTACCATTTAGGGTAATGTGGTGCCTCTCTATAAATACCCCATTATAGATGGAGGCAGTAGACCAAGACAAAAGACCAAGACCAAGAGACAGATTGAGATGCTGACGCAAAGGTGCGGTAGTGTGAGACTGAGCGAAAACATAGAGTGGGTGTTTCTCCGGCATTGTTGGCCGTCGAGGGTGTGTCTCCGAGAGCTTGTGAGAGTTTCTTGTTGAGGGTTTCCACTTCTGTTGTAGCGAGGCTGAGTGGCTCCGGCAAGTGGCCGTCGAGCAGTTGTAACCATTATTTCTGAATAGTGGATTGTTTCTGGACTTGGTCCCGTGCGTTTTCCTCTTGGAGGTTTTCTCCCACGTAAAGCTATATTGTATATTGTTCTCTCCCTATCTTCTCTCGCGCTTTATGATCCTGTTTGTTTCCGCTGCATTTACTGTGTTTATGTGTTTCTGGGCTGTTCTGGGTTGAGGTGTTGCTCCCCAGTGTTACGGTTTGGTAGAGGAAGCTCCCAGCCGACCAGAAGGACGTGGTGCCGAATACGTTAAGTGCCGACCTCGTGAAGTGTCGGGCACCCGAGTATCCGGGTAGAAAATTCCACGTCGATTGTGGTGCCGAGCCGACTACGTGGCGTCGGATTGCAAATTCCACAACAAAAGTGGTATCAGAGCTCCGGGTAGGAGACTCTGAGAGAGAGAGATAAGGGATGGAGACCAGTGGCGGTGTTTCCCATGATGGAGATATGTTCAAGTTGACCGTCGACAACTTCGCCTACTGGAGACCGATGATGGAAGATCATCTGTATTGCAAGGATTTGCATGAGCCCATTGTCCTTGATATGAGGCCGGCTGGAAAGACGGACAAGGAATGGGAGATCCTGAGTCGGAAGGCAGTGACCACGATCAGGAAGCATATTGATAAAAGCCTCTTCGAGCATGTGTCCGAGTTCACAAATGCATATGAGTTGTGGAACAAGTTAGAGTCCATGATTCAGAAGTAGACTCCGAGAAACAAGACTCACCTGGTTCGCCGGCTAGTGAAGCTGGAGTACAAGGACGGGATGAGCATGATTGAGCACCTCAACACGTACAAAGGTATCGTGAACCAGTTGTCCAAGGCCGACATGAGAATAGACGACGAGATGCAAGCTCTGTTGCTCTTGAGCTCGTTGCCAGAGAGTTGGGATACCCTGGTAGTTACGTTGAGTAACTCGGCGCCGGAAGGGAAATTGGAGATGGATGTCGTGACCGACAGCCTCCTGAATGAGGAAGCCAGGAGGAGAGAACGGGGTGCAAGTAGCAGTGGAGATGTCATTGTTGCTGAGCAGAGTAGGTCCGACCATCGAGCTCGGAGCAAGAGTCGAGGTCGTGACAGGAGGGATAGGTCCCAGGATCGGTCGAGACCGAGGAGTGAACTGAAGTGCTTCTACTGCGGGAAGCCCGGACACAAGAAGGCAGACTGTTGGACTCTGAAGAGAGATGAGCAGAGCGGGTCGGTGAAGTCCGATCAGAAGGAGGCTAAGAGCACCACGGCGGTGGTAGCTAGTGTTGGGCCCGAGGTGTTTCTACTCGGCGAGGACATTGTGAATGTCGCCCTTGATGATTGTACCTGGATAGTGGATTCAGGTGCTTCTTTCCACGTGACCCCTCACAGACGATTTTTCTCCTCCTACCGGAGTGGAGAGTTTGGAGCTGTGAAGATGGGAAATCAGGTGACCAGCACAATTGTGGGTGTTGGTGAGATGACATTGACCATGGAGGTCGGATGTCGGATAGTCCTGAAGGACGTGAGGCATGTGCCTGACATGCGGTTAAATCTAATCTCGGTGGGTAAACTGGACGACGCCGGATTAGTGAACAGTTTTGAGAGCTGTAGATGGAAGCTAACTGTAACACCCCCGTGTATACCCGGTGTATTAACATTGTATAATCATCAGATTAGCGCTTAATCAAGATAATTAAAACCTTTTTAATAAAACAAGTTTATACTGCGGAAGCATGAAAACCAAACCATCTTTCTTGATAACATTATGTATGGAGACAAAACCCACAACAAGCATAACCATGCTCCCTGCTCAACCAAAT
>PYAF01001757.1:770657-787886 GCA_007407185.1 Glycine tomentella
AAAAATATTAAATAAAATCATATAAAAAATATTAAATAAAACTAAAAAATGTAAAAGTAAATTTATTTATTAAATAATTAAATTAAAAAATTATTTACAAATTAAAAAAATTGAAAAAAATAATTTTGAGCATTTTTAACGTAAAAGAAAAATACTTTAAGACTTTGAAGTCATAAAGTAAATAAAAAAACTTTAACTAAAGTGGTAAAATATTTTAATACATTATCAAAAAGAAAAAATCTTACAACTTTAAATGGTAATTTTTTTAAAAATAATAGAAATCATAAAATATTTTACAAATTAAGTTAAAAAAATAGAAGTGGTAACAACTTTCAATTAAGAAGTTATAAAAATTTTACAATTTAATCCCTTTTTATATTAATTCAAAATCAATCCCAAATATTAATTAACCAAAAAATATACTCCAAATCTGTCGTTTTGCCAAAATATACAAAACGACAGCGAATCAGCCATGGCTGAAAATTCAAGTTTTCCATTGTGCAGAGTGGGGGAATCTTGTGGAAAAAAATATAGAGCAAAAGACAAGCTGCGTGACGGAAGGAGGTGATTATGCGAATAAGGTCATGTATGAACGTCACCCATTTTTTTTATAAAAAAATATATGTATTTTAATCCCACTAGATATAATTTCATTTTATTTCAGCTCTTTATAAAAGTTTCTACTGATTTTGTTATTATAATATTTTTTAAATAACTCTTGTTATTACTCAGTGAATTGTATGGTATACTATATATTTAACCATGTCAAATTATATTTGTAATTTCCAATTAGTTATCTACATGACATAATTAAATACACAATATCTCATCGTTAAGTAATAATAAAACTATCTAAAAAATTAAAATCTGTGATGACTAAATCAAATGAAAAATTAAAATTAAAGAAAACTATATTTATAGAAATGAAAAACATTTAGTTTAAGCCTAAAAACATTCCAACTAACGAAATTTAAAATTTGAATTTATTAGCAATTAATATATATATATATATATATTGTTAAGAATAATTTCAAATAAATAAATAGTTATTCTATGTATTCATAATTACATCTCCCACTATAGGGGGTAACAGCTATTTTTGAGACGAAGGATTAATCTTATAGCTAACTTAAAAGATCAAAACTTCTAAAAATATTTTGGGGTCTGAAAAGTTAAAGATCATTATAATGGTTATAAAAAAGTCCATTAACAAAAGAAGAATAACTAATTGATTAACTTGTTTATGATTTTTTTTTCTTAACAAAGAATATTGTTTTTTTAAATAATTGTTTTTTTTTCTTCCTGAAAAAAAAACATCACATTAATCAAGAACTATAAGACTAATTTGTCAAGGCACAAAAATGATCGGGATAGGTTTTACCTCTCTTTACAAAATATTTTTCTTATTCATAACTTGAGAATCAAACTCATAATTAACATGTTTAAGAAATTCAACTATTTACACCAATTGTGTTGAACTTTATTGGTTTAAAATTAATTATAATTATTTTCTCAAATAACTTGAATCAAATAGATAGTCGATCTTCTTCAATCTTATCATACAAAACATAGCTAACAAATTAAAGGTGACGGGTTTTCAAAACACACCGCGTTCTGCCCTCTTGAAGAAAAGTAATGGTAAATATTGACACTTTCACACGAAATGATTGCGGATATACATATAAACATAATCGATGCATGATAAAAGGCTAGACTTCTCATGTTAAAATGTCGAAGACGATTCAACAGAATATATAATGACATAGCATCCAATGATTTTAATTATAGAAGTACCTTACATCGACTTGATCATGACTTGCATATATCGATCACCACTTGGAACATTTGCATTGTTAAATTCGTTCTAATCATATAATTTATATTTTTATATGAAAAATATATCTGTACGCGTAGCCCATATGCTAGGTAAGCACGTATGTCACATATGTAAGATACTATTTTTTTTTTTTTTTTGGTGATTAAAGTTCTTTCATTCTCTAAATTAGTAAATTATTTATCTAGATAGTAAGGATTAAATTCATATTTTATATTGATATGGATTTAAATTTTGTTCTCAATATAATGATTCGTTGATAAATAATTTATAAGTACTTTTTATTTTTCAAATTTAAGGTGGGTCTGAATTCTAATAAACTTTAAAGGTATAACTCACCTAAATTTTTATACACATTTTTTTAAAAACAATTATATCAAAGTTGCCCTTAGCTCTATAGTGTGAAATTATTCTAAAAAATGAAGGTACTATTATCCATTAACAATCATTGATGATTGTATTATATTGTCAATCGCAAGCAATATAGTAATGAATATGATTAGAATTAATGACCTTTAATTAACATGCTTAATGTTATCCTAGATCTTTATTGTTATTAACTTATTATAAAAAAAAAATCAAATTATGTATGAAATAAAACTAAGAAATATATTTGAAAGGAATAAAAAAATCTAATATTTATATATAAGGTTATGATAAAATATGTGACTAAATGAAATTGATAATAACTCTTAATTTTTTTTTTCTTCTAAAAAGTTTTCTTGTTCAAAAAATAACTTCTAAAAAATACTCTAATTTAAGAATGATGATTTGAATTTGTAATATCAGAGTATATTAACATTAGTGTGTTTTTCTAAGATTATTCCTACCGCTAGCGTGTTATAACGCATCTTCTAAAACGCTTCCTGAGTGTTTTTGTAGAAGGAATTTTGTGATCTCTTTGGTCAAATATTGATCAGTAAGATTATACCTATTAACAAGCGGTTAAATGATTATGATTTCTTTATTTTAATTCCGCGTATGATATTTAGGTAACAAATATATATGTATGTAAGAAAAATGTTTCACCCAAAATTCTAAAGTAAGTATTAATGTCCTTCCTAACAATTGTTGTTAGACTATGAACATTCATCAATAGTTCATTATCATTTATCAAACTATCTGTAAATGTCTTGTTTGATAAACTTTATATTTGTGATGTTCAATTTTTAAAGTGAGGAAATATTAAATCTATTGATAATATGTTATATGACCAATTAAAATATATAAATGATATCCTTAATTACCTTTCAAGTCAATTTTATAGAATTAAATTAGACACAAACCTACCGTTCTAAGACTACATACAATTTAAATATGATATATCAAGCTTTCCTAGACTCTAATTCCTCCTTGAATCCTGAATCTTCTTGCGACAAAATTATGGTGGAAGCCGAGCTAGTCATAATTACAGGCCCCTATCCGTACTCAAACGAAAATCCAACACACGTATTGGTTTGGTTTCTCACTGTATTGTGTTCTGGATCCAACAACACAATACTCGATCGGTATTGTCTTGTGCCATGAGATAGGCTTTCGGTTCCATTTTCAAAGGCTGGATTCATGGATGAATCCAAGCTAGCTTGCAATGAGGAAGTTTTCCATTGTTAAATTCAATTTGGAAGACATGCAATACCTTATCTCCACAAGGAATTAGGGATGGTACACCTACAACATAGGAACGAATTCCCACTGATCTTTTTCATCACACTACTTTTTTTTTTTATATATATAATTAGTATTTTGGCACGTGTGATTCACATGATTAATGTTTATTTTCATATAATTAAAATTTATAATAAATAAATATTTTTTAAATGTATAAACTATTAAGTAATATAAATATAAAAATTTGATACTTAATATCAATTGATCCTATATATCTCTCAAGATATCAACTCAATGTTTGTGAATGTGATGAATTAATATTACTTCAAAACTTAAACTATTAAGAGGACATTATGATTTTTTTTTTAAATAATCCCATTATTTAATAACGCTAAACCTAACAAGGTACGTAGTTTCAACTTTCAACGTGTCTCTAGCGAAATACCTCAACAATGTACATGTGATGTTCCCGTTCACATTTACATTTAAAGGCAGAAGGCCTACAAGTTATTTCAACGCATGCATCATAATCATATATCCATGAGCTAGTGGTTCAATAAAATTTCCTTTTTAAATGGAGAGAATTAAATATTTTAATTATCTTAGAAGACTGCTTTAAGTCCCATAAGAAAATGACATGGAATATTAAATGAAAAAAGGATAATATTCGCTTAATCATAATTTACCCAAGAAGGAAAGGTAGAAAAGAAAAATTGTAATAATGTGATCTATATTGATATGGGATATTGCTGAATAAAATAATATGAAATAAGATTAAAAATAAAAGACGATGATAGAGACGAAAACCTAAAGGCGTGTAAAGTGTATGATAAGCTTAGAAATGGAATAGTTGGCCAACTTAAGCCTTACGTCTTAATTAATTACTGAGACGAAAAGTTTGAGTTTTGGGGCTTCCAAATTGGCCAATTTGTTGGGAAGCAAGTTCCTATCCAAGTTCTGAATTTTGATGTATCGATGTTCATTCAAGTCAAGGTCAGTTTTTGTTCAAATAATTCCCTTTAAAATTGAAAACAAAAGGAAGCTATTTTCCTTCAATTTGCGCGTATTTCCCTTCTTTTTCTACACAGCCGACAGCTACACGCTATCGTTTCTGCCTTTCTGGAAGTTTGTCATATTGAAATATTTTGCTGGACTTCATTTGATCGTTAGTGCCGTTTGTGTGAGTTGTAGCTGTCACATCACAAGTTTTAACTTGGTGCAACTCAGATCGGAATCAATTCAGTTTTCACATTCACTCTGCTATGGTTTGCATTTCATTTTCAAGAGAATCTATTTTTTTATCAGTAAATATTAATTAATAATTATTATTTTTTATTATTAAGAAATTTAAGTCCACAACATCTTCTCCCTTCTTTCTTTTTTTACCAGCACGTCAATCTCATAATTCCTACTTTTGAAAATAAGTTAAATAATAAAATTTAGTATAAATATCTTATCCAACACTGATGTTCTTTAAAATTACTTTAGCTCAAAATTAATGTTGGACTCCAAATTAATTTGTTAAACATGTATAGCATGTTGGGTTTTGCATGGGAGGAAATTCACGTCTATACTCACATCAAAGGAAAAACTTTAAGCATTAATTAGCTTCTAATTTTTCACATTTTTTTATCCACATTATGAATTCTAACTAGGGATGCCAACAAAACGGGATAGGATCAGGTGAGCATGAATAGTAGCTACTCATTCCATCTCATGATAAAAATCTCGTCCCGTTATTATCCGATAGACCGTTATAAAACTACCAGCAATTTTTTTTTTTATATCCGATGATATTCACATATATCCACAGATGTTTCTTAAAAAATTATAAATAATCACTTAAACCAATTTTTATGCTCTTTTTCTCCCGTAATATGAGTATATAACATTTTTCATATTTTTAAGAAAAATAAATGTATTCAAATTGTCTAAATATTATTTTTTCTGAAGTATAAATTCAAATACAACTACACTCTAAAGCATAAATTCTCTAAAATTATATCTTATATTAATAAAAGGGCATTTAAGTAAATATACATTAGTGTGTGGCATTTAACAAATTGAAATAGAAATAATTCCTCATCACTGGTTATTGATGAACTAATATTTGCTAATAATAGTAGTATTATTTAGTAAAGTAGTCTTATTTTAATTGAATCACTATATTATTGGTAGAAAGTATTTAACAATTTAATCTCTATTGAGATACTTGTTAATCATTTGAGATGAAAAATCTCACTAAAACTTACTGAAATTGAATTCACTTGTACTATCAATGTAATATTTTTATACTATCAACTAATTAAAAATCATTTTTAATATGATTTTTTTTAAAAATATTATAAACCTTAACAAATATAATATTTATAATTGAATAATAGTGCAGACAATGCATATCCTTTTTTCTCATTATTTATTTTATTTATAATCTCTTTAACTATTATGAAGTATTTTTGAAACGAACATATATAAATAATAAAAAATAATAAATAAATAAATATAAATATTTTCAAATACGATATATTTCAAATTTGTTGTTCAAATTCAAATAGAAATGGCCAAATAGTAAGAGTACGAAAGATGGTTAAGATACTAGGATAGTACAAAAAGAAAAGTGGAAGATAAGCCAGACTTGGCACCTGGGTAAGTTGGGTTCGCAATAACGAAGAAAGCGTTTAAAGGGACGGTCAACAATGAAGAAGACCAAGAAAGTACTCTATATTTGTATTTGTTTCTTTTGCATTTAAAAATACTTGTTGAGTTTGAGAAAGCTGACACGGTAACACAACCACTCATCAATATGCAACCATCCAAGTCAATGGGATAATGTTGCGGTCAATGAGAGAACATCCAAATCCTAAAAATATCTAGTATCAATTTGCCTATTCTTTATAACAAAGTTTGAGATTGATCACTCGATGAAATTCTTGTTCATGCACTTCTTCGAGTAAAGCTCTCTCTCTCTCTCTCTCTCTCTCTCTCTCTCTCTTACTTTGAGCACGTTGATATTTATATCAGAAGTATTTCATCCACCTATTAGACACACAAGAATTATATTATTTTCAAAATATTTAAAATGTACTATTTTTAAGACTTTACAGATTATTGATCCAATCGATAATAGATATAGCCAACTCTGTTTTAAAAGGAAAAAACAAAAGAACGAGTTATACAAATTATTTATACTGATATAATCTCTCGGGCCACTCTCACTACTACTAGCCACCATTTTATTTTATTTTTACCTTTTCTTAAACTCTAGTCTCTCTTTTTATTCTCACCATATTTCACTGTGCATAATACGGCCTCTCTCCAGTATAATAAATTTCTCTAACTATTTTGTATAACATTATCTTTTTTTTCTTCTTTATTACATCATTCACTTTCTTTTTTTATTCTATCATATACTGACTAATCTCTTAAGATATAAAAATTAATTTATTCCATCTGATTTTCTTTCAACAAATCTAAAAATAGAATCTATTACCACATGCTTAACAAGATATGATTATTTGTCAAACATGTAACAACATATGAATACATCAAGATAGAAAAAAAAAAGATTATATACAGGGTGAAATTTTTATAAAATCATCTAATTACAACTCATCATATATGATAAATTATGTTAACTTTTAAAATAATCATATTAAAGTAATTTAAATTATGATTTATGATTAAATAATTGTATAAAATTATTTTACATTTTTAATATATACATATACATTAAACTCAAACATAAATTATCTTATTTTACACCCTTTTTTATTTCCTATTTCTATCTTTGTTATATATACGATTTTTTGTATAAATTTATATTAATAAAAAATATAAGTATAATTTATCAAAAAAATGATTATTAGGTTAAAAAGTTATTTTAAAAAAGAAAATCAACTCTTAGTTTTGCAAATCCATTTCTCCCTTACACTCCACTCTCACCCGCAATTCCTTTTTGTTCTCTTATATTTCTCTTTTACCTCTACAGGAGATATTAATCAAAAGGGTTGGAAGAAATTACACAAACATTTAAGTGTCCAAGCCATAAGGCATAGCCACTAGTATATATTACTTAACACGTTTAATTTTACCTAAGGTCAGATATATTTTCAATGGAGAATAATAGTGTGGGAGAATAATTATTTTAGAAAGGAAATTGTCGATATACAATTCATTTCTGCATATATATATATATATATATATGGGAGAAAAGAAGAGAAATAAAAAATAAAATAGGTAATATGTTATATAAAACATTAAAATAAGTTGATCGATGTAATAATCAATAAACATTTTATATCATTTCTATTAAATACTCAATAGAAAAAACTTTTACCGCATTAGTGTATATATTATTTAAAAATTATGAAGTTGATTTAACGATGAAGAAAGAAGAGAGAAAGATGGTGAGGTTGAATCTTGAACGGACAAGAATTAACAAATTCGAATATATATATATATATATATATATATGTATATAACTTTAAAAAATACAATAACTTTTTGTTTTTACAATAAGTTTTTGTTTTTAGCTTCTTTCTTCTGGGCTGGAATGCGCGTCAGTGGCTTTAAATGCTTACACATAAAAAATAGAAAACTACATATGACATGGAAATGACGAAACTGTAAGAGACTGTTTTTTCAGCCTCATCTTCCTCCTACTTTCCTCGCAACAAATAATAATAAAAGTCTCCACTCTCTTCTGATTTTCTCTCTCTCTCTCTCTCTCTCTCTCTCTCTCTCTCTCTCTCTCTCTATATATATATATATATATATTTCACCTGCTACCTTCCATATCTCATTCGCTTAAATTAATAATCTCGTTTTGGCCTCAACCAACCATAATTCTAGCTTCTCTCATTCCTTCTGTCCCTTAATTGCGAAGCAAATCTTAATTTCTTCCATGGAAATGGAACCAACGTGCATCGACACTTCGCTCAACCTTAACATTATTCCCTCTCCACACATCGCGGTTAGTATTCAACGCCAACCTTTGTATATAATAATTAATTAGTTAACCTTCTTACTTTTCATCTCACTAATTAAATTGCTATAAAAGGCATACATAGCTTAATTTGAATGCAAAAAAATTGTGATCAGGCAGAAGTTTTGGTTGAAGAGTTGCGGCGTTTAAGTAATGAGAACAAGAGATTAACTGAGACGCTGAACCACGTTTGCGAGAACTATGTTGCTTTGCAGAAACATTTAAATGAACTCAGCCAACTGAGGATTGCAAATTTTGATAAAGAAGCAGGAACAGTGCCATCACTGAAGAGAAAGGCCGAGAGTGTGAATCTGTTTGGTATTAACAACTATACTGACTGCAGCACCATCACTGAGGAAGAAACATTCAAAAGGCCCAAGCATAGCACCAAGCCAAAAGTTTCCAAAGTTCTTACACGAACAGATGCATCTGATACTGGCTTAGTAAGTTTGATCTTCAATATCAAGTCATATAGTATTTGATTTGTTAAGATCGATCCATTAGCTGCTGTTATTAATGTAAGTATGAGTTAAAGTTATTTACTTAATTAGATCCTTGCAAGGAAACTATATATATGTCATCACGGATTTTTATGTGTAAAATTAATTTACTTGGACCCATTACTCAATCAATAGCATGTGTTTAATTATATAGCTTTTCAGACTGTTTTGAGTAAGTATTTGCATATGCTAAGTACTAACTGAGGTTCATTAATTTTTTTTTGGGTGTTGAAGTATGTGAGGGACGGATATCAGTGGAGAAAATATGGTCAAAAAGTCACCAGAGATAACCCTTCTCCTAGGGCTTACTTCAAGTGCTCATATGCCCCAAGCTGCCCAGTGAAAAAGAAGGTAAATTTTAATTAGTAATACTGTAGTACCATCTCTTCACTGTGAATAAAATCAAATTCACTCTTGATAAAGATTTATTTATGCATCAAGACACAAGACCAAGTTAATTTTGTAAATAATCACATGGCCATTCATATATATATGTTAATTAATGATTAGGTGCAAAGAAGTGTAGAAGATCCAAGTGTGTTGGTAACAACTTACGAAGGAGAGCACAACCATGGGCAACAACATTAAACTGCAGAAATATCAGTGAATTCATCAAGCAAAATTGAAGTGAAACCCCTGCAGTAGTTTCACCCTCGGCCATGGTTATTCGTAGTAATGCAGCAGCAGGTCCAATTGTAACGCTTGACTTGGTCCAGTCAAAAGTGGTTGACATTAATGCGCAAAAGTCATCTCTCCAGCAGTTTTTAGTTCAACAAATGACTACTTCTTTGACAAGAGATCCTAATTTCACAGCCGCACTTGCTTCTGCCATCTCAGGAAGATCTAGACGATACTTCTGTGGGAAAACGCTGAACTATTAAGAGATATGTATTTCACTGATGAACATATATGAATTTTGTCACCTTGCTTGCTTGCTTTAATTTAATAACAGCTAGCGAGTATTATTAATCTATGCAGCATCTACAATATTTCTATTATACAAGTACATTTTATAAAAGCAATACTACACATCAATTTTATTACCCTATATATTAATTCTTACAATATACTTCCTATTGAAAAATAATATAACCTTTGCAAAATATGTATAGTTTCTTTTGGAAAACTAAGATATATATGAGCATCACAAAAATATATCAAAAAATAATTTGAAAGCATATTCAATTAATATGCAATATAATATATATATATATATATATATATATATATATATATACACAAATAAAATGTTATAATCATCAAAATAAAATCATTCTACAATTTCAAAATTTACATGCAAATAATTAGTAGGCGATCAATTTCTGATTTTAAAGGAGTTGAAGTCATATTTACAACAATTGTAGAATTAATTAAAAAAAAAGGTAGACATATATTTACAAATATCATTGCAACAATATCTCATCAACGGCAGTAGCATGATTTATGATGACTTCAGTCGTGGGCACCCGAAATCACACTTCAAATAAGTCCTTGTAGGATGCAGGTTGCAACCTCTGTGCCGTTGTTTTATAAAGATGCCTAGATTGAAATGAGCAGTTTTTAATTTGATAAGTACGACTTTTATCCAAATTTCATTATATAATACATTGTTGTGTGCACGAGATAATATATATTAATATGAGTGCTGATATATGTTCCCCTCAAAATGGGGTGCGTTAGGATAAAAAGATGAGAGGTATGACGAAAAAATTAGAAAATATAGAGAGAAAATTATAAATATGATATATGATATGATGAAAAAAGAAAGAGAGAATAAGATTATAATTAGATAAAAAAGGTAAATGAATGATTAAAGTTTTTCTTATATTTATAGAATCCGGGCATGTATACCAAAAGTCCAAAATGGAGTATTCGTGTATCCTAGGTAAAGTCGTAAAGATACCTAAAATTTACACTAACCTCTTGCTATTAGAATGGTTATTGTAAAATTTCCATCATAGTACTTAATCAATCAGCACCCAAGTCTGTATGGTGTGTAATCCAACAAGAGATTAATTAATCCTTATTAAAAAAGAAAAGTAATAATAAGTGTTTTTGAGATATTGATTAAGAAATATAAAGAAATTATTGAAATATTCAAAATTGTATTATCTATGACTTTTTTATGTTTTTTATGATGTTTATAATAAATATTTTTTTTTCCAATTTTTTAACTAATATTCTAAGGACACTAATAAATAAATCTTTCAAAAATTATTAAGAAAAGGTGGTATATAAATTAAAATGTATATGTTGTATCACGATACTTTTTTTTTTTTTGGTAAAGAAAGTAGTTTAATACACTAATAATGTAAAGAGTTTTTACATTATTATTCGAATAAAAATTCAACTTAGATATTATTTAAATAATTTAATTTTAACTTTAACATATTAATATTTTTTTACAATTATTTGATTATATACATATACATATTATTAGTAGTAGAGTTGCGATTACATCAGTGCAATATAACCAAAGGGCTTATGCCCTTTTACTCACAAAAAATTGTAATTAACCAAAAATTAATGCAGTAATTAAGCAAACCGCGATGTAGCATTTTGTCAAAAACTGTCATTAGATTCAAATTCAAATCACTGTAAAATATAATTCCTTTCAATTAACAGTATAAAAATTGCTACATTTTCATTAAAAAGATACAGATAGCCACACCGAATAACTTTGTGGTTGCATAGGCATGATCAATAAAAATATTTATAATAATGTTAAAGAGGAGACATTTAGATATTTTGGGGTTATTAATCGAAAGAAAGCAGGTCATGTAGCTCTTTAAGTAACTTATTTTATGTTTACCAAAAAGGAAGTAACTTATTTTATTGTATTTTTACAAAGTGGATTTGCTCATGATTTTACAAAACTCAAAAGTCTTTTTTACCTACCATAAACCGCTTTTTGATGTTTTTTTTAATAGTTGTTTTTGGCTTTATAGACAAAGTCACAACTCAGTTTTATACGTAAAAAATGAATCTATTTTTTTAATTTTTACCCGTGACTCCAAGAATGGCACTTAGATATGTAATTAACATTTGTGCTTCCGCGCGTTGATGCAGATGATAACAAAAGCTAAAAGATTGAATAAAACTGAAAAGCTAATCTAAGCACAAGATATGCCAAAGATCAGCAAAAGTCTCGAAGTAAATTGGCTGCATAATATAACAGCACATATATATAGTGAAGGCAGCCAGCAAAATGAAAAGTCATGACCAAAATCTAAATTCACAAGATGTAACCTAACAAAACTACTGCTTTAAATTAACCTGTAAATAACTACAACACACACAACACACATAGGTGCTTTTAGTATTTGCATGAGCATTTGATGTTCCTTTTCAGCATTAATTTGGAATCATCCATCCACCATGGTGACTTCACACAAGTCTTGATTAGAGTTGCAGCTATAAATTCTGTCAAGCATATCAGTTACTTCCACTAATTAAGTTTCACCTCAACAGTTCCGTGCCAAATGAGAGTTGAAATTTAGGTCTGTTGTGCCACTTTTACATGGTTTTTGGATTGTACGTAACTTCAACGAATATTGGTTTTAGCCTCCGTTCTTTAAATTTTACCATAACTATAAAACTTAAATATGTTTGCATTCCTTTAAATATGAGTTATTATTTTATTCCTCTAAATTTTAAGTTATTTTTTTTAGTTTTTATGATCAGTAAAATGTTCTTTCTTATCTTTTTGTAAAATATAATTAAAACAGAAAATAAAAAGATTCACAATTTTTTTTTATATTTTTTATCTTAAAAATTTGTTTTTTTATTTCTATTTTAAAATATGTTAATCTGGTGGTTTAAAACTGTCAAAATAAATCAATAAAAAATTAAAACAATTTTTAAAACAATTAATAAATTTCTAATTTTTTGTTGACTTAATTATAACAGTTTTTAATTAGAAGTGTACTTTAAAATATAAAATTAAATTTTAGTAGTAAAAAATTATTGTGAATTTCTTATTTCATGTTTGACTTCAGTACAAAATGACTAAAAATAATATTTTGTAGATTTCAAAAATTAAAAAAAAAATTAAATTTGAAGGATAAAAAAAATAACTTAACTTTAAAAAGACTAAAAACATATTTAAACATATCTATAAAAATAATATAAGAACCAGCCCCCAAAACTCTTCTAAAACATAATTCTGGAAAGACACCCACTTGAAATGTTGAACCTGACCAAGAGTACGTAGACCAAAATCTCCTTGAAATATGTTGAACTTGATAGAACTGTGTCTTAGATCGAGCAAACATATCAGTCCTATACTCCATATTTAAACTTTGTTAATATAAGTGTTTATGAAGATATTTATATATCCCAACAAGACCTATTTAAACTTTGTTCGCTTTGCTTTAATCCATATATAACCATGTTAATATGTATTTTGACCTTCTCCATCGTTGCTGAAATCCAACGTTTTGGTTGCGTGATCTCCATATATATGCAGTCTAAATCACAAATACCAAAACATTTCTTTACACTCCTTACCGTGCAGGCAACCCCAAAAACTGGAGAAAGTGATTTTTGCAATTATAATGAAACGAAGCTGTGATTCCCACCCACCTCAAATATTCCATCCAAACTAGAGAATTTTAAAACACAGGAAATGAAGATATGAATTAGTTAACAAGTTACAGAAAAATGATAAGAAATTACTATGTTAATTTCTTTAAAATGTGAGATATAATGACTCTTGCACAGTTGCATAATGTTTTGATTAATTGGTGTAAAAATAGAGGCAAAGAAAACATAGAAAAGGGAGATTATTTCTTTGTAATACCTACAAAAAAAATCCACCCCTTCAAGTGAGAAAAATGGGGCCGGGGAGGCAGAGGGAGAAAAGAGTTGGTTATCTATTTTTTGTTTGTTTTAGTTTTTACAAAAGTAAATAAATCTTTATAATACAAAAGGTTTAAAATTTTTGGATTAAATCTAACTTTTTAATTGGTATAGAAAATTTATATAATTTATTTATTTTTTAGTATTTGTCTTTCATTTTAGTTGTTTTTATTTAATTCATTTTATTATTTTCCATCCAAACAAAATTTTAATTGTCAAATGGTGTCATGACCACGGAGTCTTGGTGAACACATCATTGCTCAAATAGGAAAAATATATCTTTAGAAAAATGATTAATTAATTAGTGGACACTTCTATTCTTAATGATACATAGTGAGTAACAAAGAAAAAATATATGTATAATAAATAATATATATGATAAGATAAAAAGAGAGAAGTATGGATATGGTAAATAATATGATATTATAAAGAGAAAAATAAAAAATATAATTAAGAGAATGTTTAAAGTGAGTAAGTGTCAACCAATCATTACACATATGTTTAATGGTTTTTTTATTTACAAGCCAAAAAATATATTAACAAGAGGAATATACTCCAATATCCATGTACAATATTTAGGACAAGGCTTGATTAAATTTTAACCTATCATTGCTTTAATTAACTATACAATCATCAAGACGAATACTTCCAACAAATTTATTAAGAAACTACATTAGTAAGGCGGATATAATATTTTAAATCAAAACTTTAATATATAAAATTTATGTAGCCGTCCGTTCTGTGTATGCATATTCATTTCTCAAGTGAAACTTTCATTCAAACCCCACATTCCAATCACGTACGCATGAATTCCTAACACAATTCACTTTAATTATGGGACCAGTATGTCTGTTCATGCGTGTGGCCTGTTTACTATTGGCATGCACTAGGTTGTATTCAAAGATTAATATCTTAAATAGGCCTTAATAAACATAAAATATATATGCCGGCACACGTAAGATTATGTTGTCACAGCACCGCCATCATGTGTATTTTTCTTCAATTACAGTTTGCAGGTATTGTTTTTCTTTTTGTATATATTTATATATACACACACATTAGTTGCTAAAATTGTAAATGTATACTGAGAAATTTGGTTTCTAATATTATATACAGGTAAATTTAGTTTTTAAGTTTCAAAATTGTCATTTAGTTTAATTTCTTAAATTGAGATCCCCAGACAATCCAGCTCAATCATTTTAATTAGATTTTGAATTTGACAATCGTAAGTTGATTAGTCACCAAAGTTAATTAGGAATTAAATAAATTGTTTTATTCAACAAACAAAGTCAATAATTAAATTAATTAATGTATATCAAAGTGAAAAGCCAAAATGACTGACATATCAAAGTCAAAGATTAATAAATTAGCGCATACCCTTAATACTATAAACTAAAATGACTAATAATTAGTATACAAAGAATAAAATTGTTTTTCAAATTCAAGGATTAAAATGACTTGTCATTGGGATTTCAAACCTAATTTGATGGTCCATTCAATAGTTTGCCTTGGGATTGGAAGCTATCTCTAACTGATATTCACATAAAATAACAACACTTGAGATAAACAAATGAGCTTTTATATATTTTAAGTACTTGAAATCTCGTTTTATTTTCTTTGTAGAGAATTATCTTAATCTTTTAGCTACTTTAAAATAAATTTAATTATTTTATTCTCTGTACTGTACAGTAAGTCAATATCTCTCTTTTCTATCTTTTTGGGCCCACTTTTTTTTTTTTTTATTGGTCTTATTACTATTTACTAAAGGAGTGGTCTGAGACCAAGTAAAAAGCGTGTGCAATGCAATATCATATCGCGCAAAAGGAACTTTTGCACCAGTTTCTGCAAATGCCCGCAGCTGACCAATAGTGACATGCTGGGATTATTAAACACTTAAATTGAAGTTCACATCAAAGGCATAAATATTGAATTGGCAGCTTAATTTGACGTACATTACTAGGTTATATATGTTTTATTAATATTACGGAGGCACTTCATTTCCTTGCTATTTATGATTGTATGAGCATATTATATATATGACTTTATATAGGAAAGTGCTGGCTGGTTCGTTGGTCAATATTGTATATACGTGAGTTTATGCCTATCAGTGAGAATGACTTTGGTCCATCTCCTCCTAATATACCACAATTAGCTAGTTCCAACTTTTTCGGTATACATACATATATATATATATATATATATATATATATTAAATCAATTGTGATGGTAGGAACTAGGAAGTAGCTAGCTAGTGGGATGGTATATATCAACAATATTCCATCAACGTACGTTCGCATGCAAGACTAGTCAAATTTAACTACATGTGTTGTGTAGATGTGGTCACTTTGTAGCTTCTAGATTCTTCCATGACCTAACCCTACTTCTTAGTCGGGACTGGATTTATTGTAATCAATTTTTTACATACTGAGAACATTTCCAACTAGAATAAATTACAGTGACATTCTATAAGATTTCATCAAAATTGCACAATTTTTTTAATGCTTATATCAACTTTTCTTATAGGAAGACATAATATGCAATACAATGTTTTTTAAACCATTAAGAAGAGTTAGCATAAATATATAAGAATGTATTATTACAACATTTTTCAAATAATTAAAGGAGCTAAGCGTGGAGAGAAAAAATAAGAAGAATTTATGTAATTTAATAAAATATTAGAATGTGTCAGCATAATTTACTCTTACAATTATTAGACGATGATTGGACAACTCAAACTTTAAATGTGTATTTTAATTCAGATTTACTGAAATATAATGAATCGTTCGATCCCCATCTAATGGTTCTAAGTTATAGAATACATTAATTTTCTTTTTTTATTATAAATAAACACTTATTTTGTAAGATCGAACTTTTGTTGAAAAGTGTTTCATCTAATCTATTTATCTATTAATTAACTATAAACTATCTAATAAAGGAAGCTTTTCTGAGACATGTGTCATCATTTCGATGAAAAATTTCCCGCTCAAACATTTTAGATTCTTCTTTTTTTCTTGATCCATTTTTCAATTTTTCTTTTAATTTGGTGTTCCTTCACTTTCTTTTTTCGTTTAAATTTTAATTTACTTATCTTTCTCACACAGGTATTTGTAAAAAAATATATTATCAAAATATAGAAATTAGTATAGAAGATAACAAACTTACTATAAATACATGGTAATGTTCAATGGACAAGTTGTAAAATAATAATTAGTTATAGTATCAATACAATCAAATTAAATTCTTAAAGAAGTTGATATTGTCAACATAATTATATTAAATAACGTAAATTTTAATTTTTTTTCAAAACTTTCTTCAGATTATTTTTTGTTTTTTATTCCTGATCCTTTTTTCTGATTTTTAATTTGATGTTCCTTCACTTTCTTTTTTTTCCTTTTAATTTTAATTTTACCAATGTTTCTTGCATGGGTATTTTAACAAAGTAT
>PYAF01001757.1:787986-815590 GCA_007407185.1 Glycine tomentella
TTTTGATAATTAAAAAAAACTAATGACTCTTTACTAATTATTTATATAAAACATTTTTATAAAATTAACTAAATAAAGTAAATATCTTAAAAATTTATTATCTTATTTATAAATAAATGATCATTAGTTTAATTCTTATGAAAATCCTTATTATTTTTTACTTTTGTTTAATTTCTTATCAAGCAAATGTCACGTCATTAACTTGTACAAGTCTCATATTAATATCAATATATCACATTAAAACATTAAAATTAACGTTATAAAAAAATCAAAATTTCAATTTTACTAAAATATTATAATCAGTGTCCGACTCAAAAATTTGATAAGGTCTTTTATTCAAATCCAAAAACTTAAGCCAATTAAGACCTAAGGATATTTGGGTTCAACTCAATTTATTAACGTATAATCAAAGGCAAAAAGAGAGAGAATAGAGCAAAATAGACAAATGATAGAAAAAATGAGAGAGAGGCTGGAGAGACCAGTTGGACGAGCGGAGAGAAAATCCTCGTCCATCAAATTAGCCAGCGTGTTTTTGTTCTTCCATTTTCAATATGCTTAAAAGTAAAATTTTAATAATTATTATATTATTTTATAATTTTTAATTTGAATAATATTTTTTAAAAATTTATCATTGGATTAAAAAAAATTTCACACGAATTGTATATGTAAAAATTTCATATTAATCCAAAATTATATATTATTTCATTCATATAAATTAAAATTGATGTAATATAAGGATTACAAAATATATTTAAATATAAATAATTTGATTACTTTATTATTGTTCAATTTTAATAAAATTTAACACAAGTAATTTTGATAATATATATATATGCACCCAATGATCACAAAAAATAAAACGTGGCTCTGAAATGATTCAAACTCATTTGTTTGTCACTTAATTTAATTAAACTTATCGGGCATATTTAATTATAGGACAAAATATTGGCGTCTTTCTAAAAAAATTAAATTAAATTTGTCTCTCTAAAATATTTGTTCATTTTTCATCTCTCAATTTTAAAATGTCTACTTAATTTTAATAAAACGGGCATTTCAAAAACAGGTAGACAAAAATGAACAAAAAATTTCAAAAAGAATAAAATGAACTTAAAAAATTTAGCGCGACAAAAAAGTATATATTTTAGACTTAATTATATAACTATTTTTTATGAAAAAAATCCTTTTCTTATATGCTCTGATCCAGGAGTTTTCTCGGCCAGAACAACCATAAATCACTTGTGATACATAATTCATGATATTTATAAAAAAAATTGAGTATCAAGCTTAAATTTAATTTTATTTGTTTAGAGTTAAAAAAATAATAATGTAGCTTAAAATCATGTTTTTAACCCTAACGCATTTTGATTTTTGAGTAACGATGGAAAATAATTCCCTGAAATAACAATGAAAAATAACTACAAAATTACTATAGAACTAATAGTTAATGATGCAAATGGAATTTAAACTGATAGAAAATGTAGAAGAAACAGGGCACACTGTTACTTTTGTTTGCTTATCGCAAGAATATGATAATGCGTGTATGTTTTGTGTAGAAAGAAAATGTTTTCACGCGGCATTTATCGGCTCACAACTCTGTTCAATGTAGTGATATGAGTATTTTATTACAAGATTGAGCAATAATCTTAAACTTAAAATTTGGTTTTTATTAGATTTTTTAATGAAGAAAGTGTACAGATTTTTCAACTTTAGAGATTAAGTTCTTTGTAAAAAAATCTTGATATACATAATTAAAAAAATAAAATTATTCTCTCTTTCTAAGACACCCATCAATGCATGGTGTTCTTAAATTTTTTGTTTCTCAAGACAGTGAGGATATTATTGATTGTGAATCAATATTGGATTATTTACATATAAAAATGGAAAAAATAGTGGAAAATTAAATCTTAAAATAAGATCTATTATTTAAAAAAATGGGAGAGATATTTAATAACATTATAAAATTTATGAAAAAGTGATTAAAAATCTTAATTTAAGATCTATTACTAAATATATTTTTAGAGACAGATAATGTAAATGTGATAGTTGAATTTCATACTTAATTATCTTAGTTTAATTCATAGGTTTCCCTGTGCTTAACGAACAAACAATGTTTGGTCAAAACTGTGTGCTCTCATCGACATGAAACACATCAAATGCGTGATCAAATTGGAGGAAATATATAAAAATAAAATTATGCATAGAAAAATATTATCGACGTAGACATTCTTTTAATTAAACATACTATTCTTAGAAGTATTTATGTCTTTTTATTTATAATTTTTTTTACCTTTCACTTTCACTTTTTGCACAACCAAACAAAAGAATAGAAAACGTTTACCTTAAAACAAATCTTAACTACTTTCCCTACAATATAAAGTATACTTCATGAGGATAAGTATATATAAAGATATAACTTCATTTTTTCATGTTGCCAACTATAGAAAGAATGAGTTCATTAATTTTTTTTCTCTTCAAAAGTTCTCTCTTTTTATATGTTTTATTTTTATTTATATGGACATAAATAAGTGTTTAAAATTTTTAATTAAATTTTAAATTTAAGTATATACTTGGCATAATAAGCGGCAATGTTTGAACTTAATCTAAACTCTTAACTATCAAGTCAATCCTAATGAGTTAATTTCATATTTAAGTATAAAAAATAAAAATAAAATTTCAATTTTAATTTTATATTTAAGTAAAAAATATTTTATAAATAAGCCTACAGCTATCAAAATATAAAAATATAAATTTATTTATTTTTTATTAAAAAAATTTTATTTTTATACATGGAGAACACACCAATAAAAATAAATTTTATTAATTTCTACAATGATTAATAAATTCATACACCATTAGAAATAACAAACTGGAAAATAAAAAAAATAGAATATTGGTTGAAATTTATAGAAAAAACAAATGCTATAGAGATAAAATTAATACATATGTGAAGATTGAATAAAGAAAGATGGAGATTGAAGAAAGATACCAATAGGCCAGATGCTAAAACAAGAACAATCCACCCTATGCAGTAGTTATTGCTTGTACAAATTCCTTTTACGGCGTGAAATACATGTTATACATTGGGCTGTGAACTGAGTCTATGAGCTGAAAATTTATTGTAATTATGTTTTAGTAGCTTGATTTATGTAGATCGTTGAATCCAATGTATACGGTTAAGATTCTTGATTGGCCGAGGGAAGTGTAGACAGATTAGAAATAATCAATTTTCTTCCGTCACTGGGGATGACATCATGCATGCTGCGATACGTTGTAGAATTATCAGAAATGAAAATGATTGTCCACAACAATAATTACTATGTTCAATTCTGCTCCCTTTACACGTGGTTTTTCAAGGAGAAAGAAAAGTTGAAGATACTTAATAGTACTAGACAAAAATTCGAGCATCGTCCAAACCACATATGCATTAGTTGAAATTCTTCCATCCACCTTTTCTCTAGTGACTCCCTTAATTATATTCCATTCTAATAACATATATAAGAATAAGTTAATTCATAGATTTAATTTGTTATACTACGGATAATATATTGAAGCTTGTTCAACTTCGACGAAGTAGCGATATAGCTCCCATAATGGATCAAGAGGTAAAGCTAAACTAATTAACTGGGCTTCTCCTTTTCTTTGCTTTTGACTCGTGTTTTTGTATGTAAATTTTGATTTGTTTAGGTAGAAACGCTTGAAGCGAAGCTGCAACGTGTGAAGGAGGATAATCGTACTCTAAAGAGTCATGCTGGAAACTCTGAGCAGCAAATGCGAGAAGCTTCAATCTCATCTTCAAGAGATCAATAATGAGGAACAACAAGTGGGCTCGAAGTCATTACAAAGTGGATCATTATTATTAGCTAGACCCGAGTTTTCCATGGCACAAAAGCCATCACAAATCTTTTTTAAAACCCACCCCAAGGACAATAGTTTGGTATGCCTATTAATTATAATTACTTGTGTATCAAATCACTTGGTTAATGCTCAAATATATACTGTTATGAAATTCATACATTTTACACGAATTTTAATTCCTTTGGGAATATAGATGGTAAAAGATGGTTATTAGTGGAAAAAGTATGGACAAAAGAAGGTTACCAAAGACAATCCTACGCCTAGAGCTTATTTCAAGTGCTCCCTGGCTCCTAGCTGCCCCGTCCAGAAAAGAGTATGTATATTTAATTGATTATCATTTGTCATGTTTCTGATTCAGCAAAATTTTCATAGACTAAGTTTTTCCATGAGTATGATTTCAAGAAAGCATGCATTGCTATTGCTCCATGGTTTTTAATGTTTGTGATTTGGATGAGCCACAATAGTGGTCAAACTTGAAACCTCTATTTTTTTTTTTTAGAAAATATGTAAATAAATATATTCCAAAAATATTTACAAAATATACAGGACATATCCTAACAAATCAAAAAATATAGAGTCCGATACACTTGCCAAAAGAAGCAAATGACCTAGGCTAAAAACAAATATCCAGCTACAAACAAAATAAGATATTTGCTAATACAAGTGCATCAAGTGAGCTGATCTAAGTATCCGGAATTTAATTTTTTCAATTACATCAGAATAAAGAAACCGATGACCATCAAATAAAATACAATTCCTAGTGGTCCAAATAACATAAACAGTAGAAGCCAAAGCCAGGCAGTGGGTCTTCCCCATGATTCCTGAAGTGGCACGATAGTGAACCAAGCTGTTCATAGTCCTCTGCAGAGAAATATTACACTTCGAAAATTTAATCCAATCACGAATTTCAGACCACACCCGCAAAACAGATCTGCACTTAAAAAATAAATGCTCATTAGTCTCAAAATTAGCATGGCGAAAATGGCATAACGATCCCTTTCCTAGAAAGGGAGCATGGTCCAGAGTCAAGCATTTGTTGCTAGCAGCCAGCCACAAAATAAACGCCTCTCTAGGCAAAATACCAGCATTCCAAACAACTTTAGACCAGAAAACCTTTGGCTTAGCAAGACGGAAACAATTATAAGTGGATGACACATCAAATCTGCCAGGCAACAACCAAGAATCAAGTAGCAAGCAAGCCATCTCCCGGTTGCCTTCCCTCTCCAAGATGGAATCACGAATGAACATGAGTCTCTTGACAAGAGCAGAATCTGATTTGGCAACCGAGTAGGACCAAACTGAGTAGCCTCTTAAATAGTAATGGTGAACCCACCTCACCCACAAAGATTCTTTGTTGCTAGAGATATCCCAAAAAGAACGAGCCAAAATAGCTAAATTCCAACTCTTAAGGCAGTGGAGACCGAGCCCACCCTCCTTCTTAGGAGAACAGACAAGCTTCCAAGCATCCAAGGACTTCTTCCTATCGGCCTCCGATTTCCCCTAAAGGAAATTCCTACAGAAAGCATCAATGCGGTCTGTCACAACAATGGGCAAAGGGAACATGGACATCCAGAAGTTAACAATACCCCTTATCACAGCCCGGATCAACTCTAACCTCCCAGCATAGGATAAAGTTTTGTCGTGCCAATTCTGGATAAGGCCCCCAATTTTGCTGAGGAGAGGAGAATAATGGCATACATTAAGACGGGACACCATAAGAGGAAAGCACAACCATGGTGTTTTTCATGATTTACTCAAGCCATCATCTTCTATACCCGAAACCTCAATAATGATTAATAATTTACCTATGACAAACATGCCTAACGACAGAGATACGGTGAACTTGACCTTGCTCTATGTAATTGGGATCAAACAGATATTAGACTTTGTGATGATGTTAAGCAACAGAACGACCGTGGCATCAAAAGCAAAATTGAAGAATATGTAAGTCCTCTAGTTAAAGATCCTGACTTCATCATGCCATTAGCTGAAGCAGTTGTCCACTCCCTCAAGAGCCAGACTTATAAGCAAGTGGGTCTTAACCTGAATTTGGGTCTTCTAGAACCTCATTTGTGAAGCAAGGTGAACGCACCTCAAAAATCCCTGTTTTTAAAGGAACCAAAGTACTAAAGTAACCAGAGTCTGGCTAAATACATATGAATATAGTTTTACAAGTTAGGGAAAATCGACCAGATAACCCCTCTCACTTTGTACTCCATGCAGAACACAAATCTATCAATTTATTCTTGATGTCTTGAAAGGTCGATGGCTCAAATGAGACACTCTTTTTGATCAATTCATGTTAGGGTATATTAGATTGACATCCTTTGAAGTTTATGAAACATGAAGAATCATCTAGAGAAATTATTATATGGTTCAAGATCAAGGTCTATGATCTTTACAAAAGATAGCTAGAATTTTTCAACTCGTGAGAAAGAATTAAAAATCTAGTTATATGTTACATAAATACAACTTGCAAAAAAACATACTTATACTTGGGAGCTTGTCAGAGTTTTGTCTCTCAGAAACTTCAATGGACTAGGAGAGATAGATATATATAAATTATGTTTAATTTTATCTTTAGAGTATCTTTAGTGCAAGATCTTGAACAAGAATATTAAGTTCAAGATCTGATCTTTATTAGATCTTTCAATAAAAGAGTTTGAGAGATTTCTAACATGCAGGATGAGTGTTTGTAGAAGATTTTTTAAGATATGTATATTGTTAAAAAAAGAATAATTTTTTTTCTTAAAATCTCAAAATGAGATTTATCATTAAAAAAAACAAAAAAAATCTTAAAAAATATTTAATTATATGTGACATTAAGTGATATAAGATTTCATGATTATCGGTACTTGTAGTACATAATTGATAAGTCAGAGATGATTAGTTGAAACAAGTTGTTCAACACAGTATTAGAAATTTAGAATTCAGATAAGGCACCGCAGTCCTTCCAATAGGACAGCTTTTATGACGATGTCAAGGCATATTTTTTTCACAAAGAAATATACTAGTTGTACTTCTTTGAGCAAACTCAAGTACTGAACAGTCAACACCCAAAAAATATTTTAGTTTGTCCAACTCTTTCACATGAAAGCAATCGCTCATATATGTTTTGAAATTCTGAAAGATCATATGATCATTGTCTGCAATTATTTAAGTTGTCCACGAAGACCAACAGCACAACCAAATTGGCTTGCTATTACTATTAGTTTTGTTTGGATTTTACAAGTACAGTAGCTGTAAAATTTATAGCACGAATAGTACAACAGTAAATAAATCAAATTGTAGCAACTAATATCATCGTGACTCGAATATACGCATCACATATTTGCAGCGAACAATAAATAATAGTCACGGGAATATTAATTACTCACGGCTGGGTGTATTGCGTATTATTTTTTAAATATAATAAAACTAGTGTTTAACCTTATTTTTTATTTAAGCTTGGCCTTTTAACTTGTTCTATTTTATTTAGTCTTTTTATTTTTTTATGTTCGTTTTAATTTAGTTCCTTTTCTTAGTTGATCTAGCGATTTTTTAATTCCTTTATCATTAATTGTGATGGCTTCTTTTTATCGTATTATAACCAATAACTTGATAAAAAAACTAATTTGAAGAAAAACAAATGAATAAAATTATACTATAATATAAATTTAAGAGACCAAAATAAAAGAAACTGTCACCATAGAAAGGAAAAAAACTCACCTAAAATGAAGAGGAAATCTTCCCATGAAAGTAACAAAAATTAAATATAAAAAAAAACTCCGTTAGAAAGATAAACAACATATTGGTAATGCTTTGGTCCAGATCCCGGGTCAGTTATCGGACCTGACCCATTTGGAGTTCTTAGGCATTGAGCTTTGACCCAATGTTCTGGTTTGCACCAATAATTCACTATATAATTATTCTTATGCAACATTCTTTATAAATTATAAATTATAAATAAAACCACTACATTCCAACAGCTAAGAACTACCGATAACACCACGAATCAAGCAAATTGCCTCATAATAATTGGTTTAACATATTTTCATTCGACTATTTTATATTTCATTCTCTTATTTTCTTATTACAATTATGCTTTGCCATTTTGGATGTTTGTAATTGCTATGACGTCCCATGAAAACACGTATTATAAGGAGCTTTATGATAATATTATTATATTTATAAATATTGTATTTCATGTTGTTCAAAAGATTTTATCAACTAACACAAATAGAAATGACATAATTAATAGAAATGTATGTTTCACAAGATAAGGATCCTCGCTTTTATTTATTCATCAATACTATACTATGCACTACATTACTAGCTAACAAAACCACCAATACAATTTTTAAAATTTTTTAACAAAATCTCTTATACCTAAACCAACATCCTCCCCCGTTTATATACAGCCAAAATAAACAGCATACCAGGAACATCCTGGATGGTAGCTAGGTAGAATATGCACTAAAATATGTTGAATGAACAATAAACAATAAATTAGTAAAATAGATTTAATGCAATATAAACTAAATCTAAATAATTACTAAAAACAATGGAAATCTGTTTTTCAGAAGCTTCTGTTAGATTTTTAATTTTATTTAACTCATAACTTATTTTTCTTTTTTTCGTTTGCTTTGTTAACATTTTTGCATGAAATACTTTCCTTAAAGGCGTGCTTGAGATATTTCTATTATATATGCGTGACTAATTTAAAAGTTTGTTTGATCAGAATATATTATTTAATAAAGAAGTTTATTTCATTCATTTATATTATTTATTTAAAATATTATTTTAAGTGTGTTTGACAAGATTTTTAAATTAATTTTAACTTATTTGACAAACTTAAAAATTCATCTGGTCAAATAAATTTTGTTTCGTTAATTTTTTTTAATAAAGTAAAAGAGAAAATATAATATAGAATAAGATGACTAATACCAATAAATTTCAATAAAGTTCATATTCTTAATCGTGTTGACAATGATTCGATTTGTTATTCTGTATATGTAAAAGATTTTAATGAAAGAGATAAAAAATATATTTTGATAAATTTTTTATCTTAAAGATTAATCTTATGATTTTTAATTATGAGAATATCTTGACTTCAGTGGAATTGAAGGGACAGAGAAGAGAAGGAGAAGAACAGGAACTAAAGTTTTCCCTCCAAAATCCAAAAATAGGCTCCTCAGAGACACCTTTGAAGTTGAATCGATCGTTATCATCAGCGAATTTAATGTCAAGGAAACACAAACACGCCTTCTTTAAATCCCCAAATCTTAATTTCTGTCCCTTTGCTCACTCTCACTCCGTCCATCGCCGTTTACGCGTCGCGGATATTCTTCTCGCCGACGAAGATCACGACGGCGACGCCGTTGATTGCATGGATGGCGTCCGAGAAACACCGTCCACCAAATGCTTTTCGCCTCGGAGGCTCGTTGCTTCGTTGCTCGCGCCGCTGAGGCCGACCAAGGGGCTCCGACTCCAGCAACGACGCCAGAACGAGACCGGTGATTTGGAGGCGCCGTCGTCGTCGTCGCCGACGAACGAACTTAAAGGAAGCGACGATTCGAGTAAGAACATGTGGTTATTTACCATTTAATTTTGTTTATTAACTAATTTCATATTCTTAACCTCAAAAGATACCTAACTGTTACTGCGTGTGCTTAACTCGTTTCTGTTGTCTCTATAGTAAGGTCTGATTTCCTGATTAGTTCTTAATTGTACTAGTGTTTGACCGTGTTGTTTGGATTTGCTCTTGATTATTGGAAGTGATTGTATCTTTATGGAGTGCTATGTGATTCGTGTATTGTCTCAAATGTCTCACCTGTTCTCTTCCAAATAATGTTATATTCTATTCAGACATCACTTATGTATAATATCAGCTTCAGCAATTACTAAGTTTGTATGTATATGACTATAGAATTCTTCCCATAGTTATGATTTTCCTTTTACTATTGAATTTCTTTTCTATCTTTTTGTTTTTGGAATATTAATTCTACAGATACACGGGAAACTAATGTTTGTTTCTCTGTTAGGGTCTTAGGGACGAAAAAGGCTAAATATTTTTTCACTTTTACTCTTTCATTGGCTTTGTTCCTTTCTTTCTCTCCACAGTTCCACAGCTTTTTATAACTCTCCCCTGGTTTTTATAGTTAACTATATGATGTTGTTGATGTTCTGCAGCTGGACAGTTACATGAGAGTGATACATCTTTTAAGCTAGGGGTTGGTTGTGGTTTGCTATATCTGATAGCAGCAAGTAAAAATGAGCTTGGCAAGATGGTTGAGCTGCGGAAAGAAATGGAAATGCTCCTTCAAAATGCGAAAGGAGAACTGCAAAGTAAAGATACACTTCTTAAGCCATTGAAACAAAGTGATGCTCTTGCCCTTTCCATAACTGATATTCAAGAAGTTTCGAGCTCTAGTAGTCATCTTTCTATTCATTCAAATACACAATATATTCAACCAGAGTCAAAAAGCGATCTGGTTCCTAATTGTTTTCTGGAATATAACATAAGCGAACAAGATGAATGTGCAGACGAGATAAATGAGCTCCAGGCAGAATTTGAAATTGAGCTACAACGGTTGCAGATGTATTTGGATGGAGAAGCTGGAGTTGATAATGCACAACAAGAGGGAGTAAAGGTAGACTGTTTCATAGTTTGATTCCTCCTAATTACCTTTTCCTGATGCTGATATCAATGAACAACTTTGTTTCGTTGATTAATGCTTAATCAACCGAGGGTATAAATTTACATCAGTTAGATCTCAATTAAGTCATTTTCTTCTGCTATTACATTGTTAGTACAACTTGGTATGACTATGAGTTTCTATTCTTTTAATACTTTTGTGCAGATACTGATAGATACATAAACCTTTCAAAAATCAATTTGAGAATAGTCTCTTCAATCAGTTGAAAGTCAACATCTAGATGAAGCTTCACTAAAAAGTCCTTATACTACCAATACTGCTTCTAGAATTATGAACTTTATACTATTTTTGTGGCTATATGCTGCATTTCTTTTTTGCATGCTATTGATTTTAAGCTGACCCTTTTATGCAGGTTGTAAGTAAAATTATTTGATTACACTTGTGTTACTTTTTACTTCACTTATCAGTTATTAGTTATATTCCAGAATTGCTGAAAACAGAAATTTGCAGGTAACTCTTGACGATTCTAGTTCAAAAAGCCATAGTTCAAGTTTTGATGAAATAATAATGGAACCTCAAAGAGCAAATTATGATGTATCATTAGGAGTTCCTCCAATTGAATTGGAGAGAAAGTTGCATGAACTGCTTGAAGCAAGACTGGAAGAACGGATAACAGAGCTGGAGTCTGCATTAGAATGTACCGCGCAAAAGCTTATTAAGAAAGAGATAGAGATTACTTGGTGGAAAGACACTGCACAACTTATCTCACAACATGTTCCAGAAACTTCTCGGTTCACTTTCCCACTTGATCCTGAGATCTCTTTGAAGTTCAGTCAACTTGTAGGATAGTTTTTATGAAAGAGTGGTGTTGAATGTTGATTAAGCCATCAAAATATTGTTATCAGCAGTACAGACCTGTTGCTTCATTTTCTTTTTTCTTCAAAATTTTGGTTTAGTCCGCCTCTGGAGTTAATAGTGGTTTGGAGGAGGATTTTCCATGAGAGAACAGAAATCGAAGGGAGTCAAAATTGTTTTCCAGTGTAGAGCACTACACAAGATGTGTGAACGTTGGAGCCTTTTGAGATTTCTTCTTATGTTAAGATTGAAGTTGGGTTACTGTAAGCTACTGCAGTGAAATTTGTTGGATGTAACAAAACTCAAGCTTTTGACTCCCTGCAGCTATTGGTAGTCAATCGCATCTATAGTAGCTTGTAAGATCCTTATCTTGTTCAAGGACAGTATAATTTTCTTTCTCTACCGAGACTTGATTTCATTATGTGCACCATAAGCAAATATTTTGGAACTCAGTTATGAAATTTGTCATTTAACTATAAAAGTTTGTTTTATATTAAAATATTCTAAGATACTTGAGGAAGTACTTTAATAATTTTATATCTCTTTTAATGTGTGCTTCTGAACCAAAAATAAGTAGTACGACTTATGTCTTGATTACATGTGGCAGAATTTCAGTTTCCATTAGCAAAACTTTATTTTATAGTAGCGTCTCTTTTATATTCTTTACTTAACCACAGTGACACATGTTGTAAAAAACAACAACTCAGTAACACCTTTATATTCTTTGTCCTTTTGTATCTTTTATAATAAAACAATAGAATTGGCCCTTGGGGGAATGGTACTTGTTTCAATATCTCTGAACCCACAGAGATATATTCTTTTATAATGTAGTTTGAATATATTCTTTTATATTGTTTTAAAAGTCGTTCTTGAATGCCACTGATTACTCCTAGATTGGAAGAACAACAATAATAAATATCGAAGCTACTTTCGGAGGATTGTTGAAGATTGCTATGCTTTGAGTTTGAGCACGGGATTTCAGTCGGTCACACTCAGTTTTACTAGAAGATTGGGCAATAGAATTGCCCCTAAATTAGCTTCTTGCTTTTCTTTTTCGTGATACGTATGCAATTAGGAAATTCTCTATCAGGATTCAAATGGAACATTTTCTCACTGGTGATGTTTTTATTTCTGATTCTCTTTTTGGAATAAAATCCAGCTTTCATCCTTAAAAAAAGTTATCTTTGAATCCGGGGAGTTGAATTTATTCATTAAAAAAATTATTTAAGATCATGATGGAATCGCGAGGGATGTAGTTAAAATGACCATGGTATCTATGTTACTCTTATCAGAAAGCAAAGTATAATTCAATATCATACGTAAAAAGTAGTAACTAATATAAACATTTCACTCATTGACAATCTCTGCCGACTTTTCCCAGAAAAAAAAATCAATAGTATATTATTATACAGTGGCTATTAATGAAACGTTCATATTCACGTGAAAACTGAAAAGGAGAATGGAACGAATGGAGGATAGGAGGGCTTCTTGTTGTGTGGGGACGAAGATGCATTGTTGTGGCTGAAACGAATCTCTTTCCCGCGCTTCCGTGTTTCTTCCACTCGGTGTGTTTGGAAAGGAGATTTTTTACTTTTCAAGTAATGTTAAAGTGAAAAATTATGATTATCTGATATATAATTCATAAAAAAGGATTATTAAAAAATTATGATTCGTAAGAATCAATTTTAGCTTATTTTTTAATAGAAAAAACATTTCTAAAAAGAGAAGCAGGAATTCAACTTTTTCAAGTGAGAAAAAAATTTTAGTTACATATTTTATGAGATATTTGCTTAACGGAAAATTTTTATTTTTTCAGGAATCTTAAAGAAAAAAATTATGATTCTCATGTTTGATATACGATTAATAATAAAAACATGTCAGAAAATTATGATTCTTACCAATCAATTTTAGCTTACTTTTCCCAAAAATATTTCTAAGGATAAGGTAGGAATCTAACTTTTCTGAGTGGAAAAAAAGTTTTAATTATATATTTTATATGAATCTTTCATTTTCATGAAACATATTAAAACTAACTAAATTTATTTTACACATTTCCAAGAATCGATTTTATCATGAATCATATTTGCCGGCAATGAAAAAACTTCTCTACTAAATACTGTCTTACATGAATTTTTAATTTTTCAGAAAACATATTAAGACTAATCAACCATATTTTATACATATCCCATAATCAACTTCTCCATAAATCATATTTTTTTATATGAAAATTTTCTCTCTCTTATTAGATGCACCTTTACAATTTTCTTATATTTTACCTTTTGGAAAACAATTGAGTTTAATTTTAAGTTTTAGACAAATGTTAATTAGTGTGAATTTTTATTTAATTAAGATGCATAAAGGTACATTCTCCTGTATTTTTTTAATGTCCTCCGATATGATTATCAATCAATGATTTTCTTTTTTAATTTCTTAGTCAGCATGACCTAAAGTTTTAATCCCATTCCAATAGTCACAACCAAATTTATTTGTATTCGTGCCTAATAGATAAAGGCATAAAGCAATTTTGTCTTTTTCATTCCATGATGCATTCCATTAATACTACAATATCTTTTCCATTTATGAGTGTCAAACAAATAAAGACATAATGTTATTACTTGCCGAACAAATAGTGTCAAACATTTGGGTAGCGTTGACCGATGAGTTGACCTTTGCCGTTTCATGCATATAATAAGAAGACATTGTTTTCTTTGGTCTTAATTTTCTATCAAGTTACTGTATTTTCCTGTTAACTGTTGTGTTGTGTCTGTAGTCCTGAAACAAAAACATGATGCTTCGATTCCTAGTGCTGCTTCTTACGTTGGCAAGTTGTAGGGAGAGTTACAAAATGGTGAAAGCAGAGTATAACTATACGGTAGATTCAGCGAGAGCGTCTTTGGTTAGACAAGAAGACACCATCATATTTGGTTTGATCGAGAGAGCAAGGTTCCCCTTAAATTCTCCAACCTACAATCAAAGTTACACTTCCATTCCCCAATTTCGTGGCACATTGCTCGATTTTCTCGTTCGCGACGCCGAGGCCATTCAAGCTAAGGTACCTTTTACTTTGCCTTCTCAATTTTCTTCATGTATTGTGTTTGCCTTGCCACTTTAATTTACCAAGTGACTACAATCATGTTAATTGGTATTCTTCTTTACTCAGCTTTTAAGTATCATCATCATTATTATTACTACTATAGGCTTGAAATTGGACTACAATTATCGAAATTTTAAATTGTAGTTGTGATTTTATGGTAGTATATTCTAGACAAATGAGGCGGTGTGGTCACGATGTGATCACAGAGATCTCAAAAACCTTAGTGAAGCTGATATAGCCTCAATTGTAGTCATGATGTGATCATGGAAATCACATTAAGGTTAACTAGGCTGACGTGATCACAATCAGACCAGTTAACCTTAAATTTACAGCTGCAATTGTGGTTGTGGATGGTTTTTAAAACCTTGCGAAATAATTATTTATATAGCTTATTGTTTTTTATATCAAGGCTTACCAATTTTTTTGTTTTGAATTGATGATATGGTTTGTGGCAGGCAGGAAGGTACATTAACCCTGAAGAAAATCCTTTCTTCCCAGAAAATTTACCACCTTCGGTTGTGCCACGTTACCCCTTCTCACAGGTAATTCGGCAAAAACTGTTACATGATTTGCCCCTCTACTTGGTTGGAAGAGTATCTCTTAACGTTGTTTTTAGTTTTTGCATCCTGCAGCCGCTATGATCAACATAAACAATGCCATATGGAAACTGTACTTTGATGAGCTGCTTCCAATGTTTGTTGCTTCTGGTGATGATGGCAACTATGCGCAAACTGCTGCATCCGATCTTTCATTGTTGCAGGTAAGATTTCCTGTGGAAGTTCTTTTATGAGTATGTTAATGAGTGAAGTTATGCAGAACCATGTTTTTTTAACCAACTTTCATTTTGGTGAATGTGTTTTGGTCCAACTCAATGAGAGAAATTACTACATCAATGGCCTAAACTAGAGTTGGCTGTGACTTGTGATAGTGTAACTTTATTCCATAAAATATCTGCAGGCCATCTCTAGAAGGATTCATTACGGAAAGTTTGTAGCTGAGGCCAAATTCAGAGAATCTCCTCAAGGCTATGAGCCTTTAATTCGTGCTAAGGTATATATGCAATGTTTTATCTTAACAATAGTAGTGGCTAGCTAGTGAATGGAGAGCTTACTAGTTAGGTATATTTCTTCATCTTTTGGGAATAAGGAGCCAGGCTTGTGGATACTGACCTTAATTTCCTGTGAAAAATTAGACAATTGGTCATTAACAAGGTTTTAAATTGTGAACCTTATTTACAGTTCCATCCCAATTTTTAATATAGAAGAAAATTGTGCTTATGCAACAGTAATTGCGGTCTCAGAAACCTCTAAAAACTTTAATGTTGTCGTAATTGCATTGCAGACCTTTTTTTAAATAAAAAATTTTGGCCATTACATTATTTCTACGCTATGATTATTTTCAACTTTCAAGCACTATAACTTTTGTTGGTTTTTGGCTTTATGCTGATGTACATGTAAAAGTTGAAACGGTAAATTAATGTTTGGTTTTTGCAGGACAGAGGAGCATTGATGAAATTGTTGACATCTAAGAGCGTTGAAGAGATGGTGGTGAAGAGGGTTAAAAAGAAGGCCATGATGTTTGGGCAGGAAGTGAGCCTTGATCGTGATGTCAAAGGAATAAAATACAAGGTTGATCCATCAGTAGTTTCTCTCTTGTACCAGAAATGGTTAATACCCCTCACAAAAAATGTTGAAGTCGAGTACTTACTAAACCACTTAGACTGAAGCCATTTAAATGCAATCAATCTTAAGAAATGAATATGGTGTCATTGTTTAATTTAAAAGATCAATTTCTTATGTGGTTGTTTATTGCTGATTTCTTATGGATGTGAGTTCGGATTATAATATTATGCAAAGAAGTATTGAAAAATTTGACTCTTTCAAACCATTTCTTTTTGGATAGTTGTTCATGATTACCAAACATGGTGAATCATGAATTTATAAATTTGAATGCACTACTACAAAAATTTTACAAAGAAGGCTATTTCACACTTTTTATGACGTTTTTCAACCATATTTAAATTTACCATCATGGAAAGTCAAAACTTTTCACAATAATTTTTAAACTGTCTTAAAATCTTGATTTCTATATCAGTTGTTTCAGAAGTCAATTTAAAATGTGTTATTTTTTGTTAAAAATGATACATTCTAAGACAGTTTTCTAAAAATCGATGTATATTAAATTTTTATTTTTTTTAATGTTTATGGAGAGAGAGCCCACAAAGGCAAGAAAGGAAGTGAAACATGATTAAGCCTTTTGAGTTTTGAGTGAAAGGAAGTAATATGACTTTCGACAATGGTGAATACCAATATAAAAATGTTTCATGAATTATCAATTTTGTAATATAAAGAACCAACAATTGCAATAATGAGAAAATAAACTTTTCCCTACTGAAATTCAACTATACATTAAAGTATACATGATACATTATCAATATAAAAGACAACACATGGAGAGTTTTACAATCTGAGACTAAACAAATATTTTTCTACCATGAGAAATTGCAAAATATTTAACCTAAATACTAGATAGGTAAATGATGAGACATAGGATCATCCACTATAGAAGAGCTCAAAGTAGGGAACGACAAAACCTCGAAGTAGCTTCAAGCTCCTTTTCATCAACACAATTGTATCCCAGTGAATAAGCTCATGATGTTAAAATGGAAAAGATGAGTCGAAAAAATGAGATGCATGTACAAGCTGATTCCCCCAAAAGAAAAGGAACAAAAGCCAAAGAGATAAGTTTACCAAAACGGCCATATCCCATAAATGGCTTTGCCTCATCAGTCACACCACCTTGCTGCTACTCCTGAAATGTTAAAAGAATAAGAAACCATCAGGAAGATAAGTTATACAGAAGGAGTCATTAACTTAATTTTGATAAATAAGTTTAACTTTAAGATTATAAATTTATAATAGATATTGACCCTTTAATAAAATTGTACATGCATGTATATGTATTACAGTAAACAATATAAAAAAATTATGTTAAAGGTCTTTTAGACTTACAGTATTAGACTCCATTTCCGAAGATGACAATAATCCATCAAAACAGTGCCCCGATATTGTACAGACCATAAGCTTATTTGTGGGATCCATAACTACTTCTTTACATGTATCGTCACAAACTAGAAAATAAATGCAAATTATAAGCTCTGGCCCAGACCAAACGATTAAAATTTAATGTTGAAAAAATGTTAAGAAATTAAAACACAAAGGAGCATTGTCATAATAGTGTTTTTCACCATGAACTTATCCAATCTTCTCACAAATAAATACATCTCCAATATGGTAGTAAGAGCACATTTCCCCAAAACAAGCATGATTTGTCACCACTATATCACGTGGGCCCTTACTGCTTTTACATGATGACACTTGATCAGCTAATGTTTTGTCAAGAATTATCCTATCGTCCTTCAACTTCACATGCAAAAGATAGGGGGAGAAATAACAAATGGCTAAGAGGCATATACTTCATATTAAAAATCGAATTTACTTGTGACATAACATTAGCAAAGCATTACAAAATCTCAGTTAGGATAGAAACACTAGAAGCACAAGCAAATATGCATTTCTATATAAAATTAACCTCTATCTCTTTCTCTTCCCCACAAGGGACGTCTAGGGAGCATGGAAAGTTGTATAAGGACAAGAAATGTTATGTGTTAATCTAAGTTTTTCAGATAGATGAAAGGATCTAAATATATCAGTATATATTTCCACACTACAATAGTTTCCATCATTACCTGTGAAGGATGAGGTGCTTGACTTCGCTTAGCTGCTTGCATTTGAATGTAGTACTCCTTAAACTCATTTTGGCAGCTTCTAACAAGTTCAACCATGTCATCTCGATCAAGCTGCATAATGATAGCAGAATAGGTGAGATCCACACAAAAATTCACAAAGCAAGGTCGATTAATTTTGTTTTAGTTTTCAAGAGAATAAAGATTGGAAAAGGTTCAACCACTTCAGTTAAGTATGTGTTTCAGCTAATGCCATCAGCATGCTCACCCAAAAATCACCAATTGATGAATGCATGCACAAAAAAGAAAAATGAAACATTACTAAGAAAAACAGAAATGTAAAATAGGCAAGGAGGGAGCAGGCAAGTTAACTAATAGGCATTAAGAGAAATTTGAAAAAAGCCCCTAACCAAAAAAAGACAAACCGTGCATTTAAATCCAGTAAAATAGTACAGATAAATCCAGATAAATGAGTGCTTCTACCAGGAGTGTGCCATTCGAAATGGTTCGGTTATTTAATTTTAGAGATGAAGAGAGCCTCAACATGATCTGTACACTCTAGTGTGATTAAGGTGTTAATAATAAACCCAAATTTTTTTAGCTATTGTTCCATATAAATCATTGACACTAAGCTACAAAGCAAAGATACAACACAAGACACAGATATGATACAATTAAAACACAGGAATACAACAAATATTATAAAACATATGTCAAAATTGACTAGAATACAATGTTTGAAATTAATATAAAATTAACACAAAATTATGAGTCACTATAAGTCTATAACATAATAAAATGTTACAATTCACCAAATTATTGTAAGAGAAATGCTAGTACACTCTTTTTTTGGAAATACTCCCATCTGTAGTATTGGCTTAGAAGTTCAAAAAATAACAGTAAAAAAATTATAAGATGTAGCTAGGCTAGGAGCTACGAGTATTTGAAGTGTGAAGTGTCCGATATGGATACATGTTTAATGCCCGTCAACATGACATGGCTACTATTTTTTGAACTGTCTGGCTTCTAAAGAAAAAACTATTTTGAAGTGTGTGTGCTTCCTTAACACTATCATTAACATAAACATCGAATTGACATTTTCCTGACTATATTGCTGATGGAAGACACGAACTCTTCTGTATCTCACTCACACCCAACTAATGTAACATTGTTGAATTTCCTTCATGAATATTTAACTTTAAGAAAAATCAAAAGCAATGCACTTTAAACTTGAGCTAGAGAAACTTATTGAACGTAGATCTTTTTCACATCTACTGATAATACCAAAGGTCTTGTAGAATCATGAAAGCAAACAAGCTCAGAGTTTGGATCAACAGCCTGCAAAAACAAAAAATAAAATAAAAGAGTATATAATAATTATACAAGGATCTTTTGGGAGTTAAAGGGATCAACAACTCAATAATAAACTGATGTTGTCACGTGGGTTACAGTTAAATTAATATCTTACTTGAATTTCTAGATTTTGAACAGCACATTATATTGAGTGGGTGAACACTTGAAGTTCATTGAAAAGCCTAACTGTTTCTTTGAGCAACTTTGGCTCACTATTTGTTTCCATTTTTTAGGAGGATTTCCTCTCCTGCCCCATATGTACATTCTCTCAGACTTACACCACTGACACATTTAAGTCGGGGATTTGGGATTCTGTTCTTATTTTGACTCACAATTCCCAACTTAACTCCAACTCCAGAGTCCTGATAGGATCCTAAATGACCCCGACGAGACCTATTCAAGGGGGTGGCATCCAACTTGGTGACTTACCTAACTGATGTCGTGAACTTGAGCAACTAATCTGCAGCAAAGATGGTTAACAGCTGGGTAGGATTTACTTCCATAATGCCATTGATGGTGGAACCAATTGCTGATGCATATTGGCACAAATACTCTACTATAATGGTCTCAACTTTTCTGTATTTTGCCGTGAGTCACCCTCTACACACCCTTTCACATCCATGTATTTAGAAAAGTATCTCCCTTGTGTGGAAGAAAAAGACAAGGAGAGAGGTAAATGAGAGAATATGTCTAAGAAGATCATTTAAAGTATATATATTTATTTTATAAAAGAAATAGGAGTTACAAAAATTATCTTAGTCCACTAAGTTATGACGTGAGATCGAGTCAAAGATAATAATAAAATATTCATTTTTTTATATAAGTACTAAATTAATTTAAAATAATATTTTTAATCAATTAAACAACAATGTTAACCTTTTGAGATATTAAATAAAATATACAATAATCCACCCCATAATGAGACAAACAAACAATATAATTATTGTAACAAGTTATATGAACCATAGACGTTTGAATGTTTAAAGTCTCTTTTACAGTTGAATGTTTAAAGTTAATGCATATAGATAAAGAAATATTTAACAGAATTAAAATATTATTTTGCATTTGGACTAAAATATTATAGTTAAATTTCTTCATTGTTGATGCATGAAACACTTATATTGAGATATTAAATAATGGTATATTTGAGAAAAAATTAATTAGACTTTAAAATTTTAAAATATCAATGGTTTTGAAAAAAAAAACCAAAATATCTCTAAAAATAGGAGAAGGAAGTAGTAAAAAATAATGGGAAAAGTTTCATAACTCTTTACATGGAGAAAGTAGAGTGAATGTCTCATTTTTTGCGAAGAGAACTCTAATTTATATAGCAAGAATAAAATAGAAAAAAAACAAAATAATAAGTATATTTACCTTGTGTGAAAAAAGGGAGGTCTATTTACCTACAGACATATTATACCAAAGTTAACAGAACTAAATACTTTAAATTGAATATTGATAATCAATGGTACACTTTGTTTAATTAATTAAGCTAAAAATTCTTGATAATTAGTTTGATAGGTTTTGTTACTCATTTTGGTTACAAGTGATAGGCGTGGAGAAAAATGATAATAGATCTTGTAGTTAATGTTAATTTTAACATATATTTTTAAATAGATTGATTTCTAAAAGATAAAAATTTGAAATTGTTTATTAAATATAAAAAAATGCGACAAAATAATTTTGCCAAAGTTTATTCATTATCCCCGATATGCATGCCTATATGGCACCTTTGACTCAATTGTCCTGGTCCGAGGACACATGCGTCTTTCCGTTTTCCTTTCAGCGAACGAGAAACGGAGAAAGTATTAACTTCACTTGGGACAAGTGAGAAGTCAAGAGTTGGTGCTTTACCACATATACCCCTCCCTATCACGCCAGATTGCCAGAAGCGTTTCATAACTTTCATTTCCAGGAAATCGAAACGGCTCGCGTTGTTCACAGTCACTCACACTCACTCACTCACACTAGTGCAGAGAGAGAGAGAGCCCTAAACTTAAACCCTAAATTTCCATTGCTGCAGCAAAGGCATTGATCGATCGGCATGGGTCACGTAGGTTCCAGCAAGGACGGCACCAAGGCGGGGCTGTCCGCTGCCGCGATGGACATCGACGACGATGACCTCGGCGACGTCGACCTAGACCCTACGAACGCTGAAATCCTTGAAGAACTCGGCGAAGACATGGTGAAATACTGGTGCAAGAAAGCTTCGATGCTGTTCTTCAACGAGTACGGTCTGATCAGCCACCAGATCAACTCCTTTAACCACTTCGTCGCCACCGGCCTCCAAAACACCTTCGATTCCTTCGGAGACCTAGTCGTAACTCCCGGTTTCGACCCCTCCAAGAAGGGAGAAAACGAACACTTCCGTTACGCCTCCGTTAAGTTTGGCAAGGTGAAGCTCGACAAGCCCATGTTCTGGGGCGGTGAAGGGAACGCGCAGGAGTTCAAGATGCTTCCGAGACACGCGAGAATCCAGAGGATGACCTACGCTTCCAAAGTCAAAATCCAAGTTAAAGTTCAGGTTGGGCAAAATGGAGTGATGCTGTGTAATGTAGGTTTGTTGCTTTGTTGGAGCAATTTAATTTGTGATGTTGTGTGTGGATTTTCTAGGTGTATGTTCCGAAGAAGGTTCGGAGTGATAAGTTCAAGACTGGGAAAGAGGAGTTCCTTGATAGAGAGATTATGAAGGAAGACGAGAGGGAAATCATCATTGGGAGATTGCCAGTCATGGTCAAGTCTAATTTGTGCTGGATGAAAGACGCGGAAAAGGATGATGATGAATTTGACCATGGAGGTTATTTTATCGTTAAGGGTGCAGAGAAGGTTCGTCTCTTCAGCTTTTTCTATTTCAATTTGTAGTATTCTTGTGTTTTGATTTTTGTAGGTCTTTAGAAAATAGTATATATACTGATACTGTTAAGTCTGTAAAGGGTTTTTACAGTGTTAACCCGTCATAAATAACCATGTATGATAAATTTGTTGAATTTTACAATAACTACTTTTAGGGTTATATTTAACATAGTTTCTGATTTATTGTGTGTTAATGATATGAATTTGTTTTGTGTGGAAAATTGTTGCAGACTTTTATTGCACAGGAGCAACTGTATTTAAAGAGGCTATGGGTTATGAACAGTCCAGGGTGGATGATTGCCTACAAGTCACAGATGAAGAGAAACAGGATGGTAATTAAACTGGTAGGCAATTCCAGGAGTGAAGAAGTGGAGAATGGGGAGATGTGTCTGACTGTATATTTTTTGTCTGTTGAGGTTCCTGTGTGGGTACTGTTTTTTGCTCTCGGTGTCTCATCTGACAAAGAGATTGTAGATCTCATTGGTTGTGGCAATGATGATGTCAGAATTCAGAATATTCTCTTTGCGTCTGTTCGTGATGCTGATGAGAAATGTGGAGCATTTCGAAGAGTTAGGAATGCTGTTCAATATTTAGAAAAATGTGTAAAAAGTGTTCAGTTTCCACCTTCGGAGTCTATGCAGGAGTGCCTTGAAATGTATGTCTTTCCTGGAATTAGTGGTTTAAATAGAAAGGCGCGCTTCCTTGCATATATGGTGAAAGGTCTCTTGCTGGCTTATACTGGCCGCAGAAAATGCGACAACAGGGATGATTTTCGAAATAAGAGGCTTGAATTGGCCAGTGAGCTTCTTGCCCGTGAGTTGAAAGTGCATATTGCACATGCTCGGAAGCGAATGGCAAAGGCTTTGCAGAGAGACCTTTATGGAGATAGGGACATACGCCCAATTGAGCATTATCTCGACGCGTCCATAATTACAAATGGTTTGCAAAGGGCATTTTCAACAGGAGCGTGGTCACATCCATATAAGAGGATGGAAAGGATCTCAGGTGTGGTTGCAAATGTTGGGCGCACTAATCCCTTGCAAACCATGGCTGAGTTAAGAAGAGCAAGGCAGCAGGTCCAGTACACAGGAAAAGTTGGGGATGCTAGATATCCGTGAGTCACTATAAGCTTTGTCTATTTTAGTTCTTTTTTTATTATTGTTGTTTCTTTCTGCAGTTGTGCAGTGCGAAGTGTGTTAGACAACTAAAATATTCTTTACAGCTATTTTTTCCTTTTCTTTTTGCTTTCATTTATTATAACAGAAATTTGTGGTTGCAGGCATCCTTCTCACTGGGGCAAGGTTTGTTTCCTCTCTACCCCAGATGGTGAAAATTGTGGACTAGTAAAAAATTTGTCTGTCACAGGATTAGTAAGTACCGATGTAGCTGATGTAACTGAATCTATACTGCCAAAATTGGTGGATTGTGGAATGGAAGAACTTGTCGATGATACTTCCACTCATCTTGGCAGCAAGGACAAAGTCCTCCTAAATGGTGATTGGGTTGGAGTGTGTCCCGATTCCAGTTCATTTGTGGCAGAGCTACGAAGTAGAAGACGCAGAAATGAGCTGCCTCATCAGGTTTACTTTTAATATCCCATTTTAAGTGGTTTTATAGGCTCTACTAGTCATATTTTTAATATTTTCAAACATTCTTTTAATTTGACCCATGTAGTGGATCTCACCTTGTGGGAAAAGGCTTTTGTTATTGTTGTATGTTTTTAATTTGAGCCTTAAACTGTAAAATCTAGTTAGTAGCATTTTGGAAACTTAAGTGAGTTAAGTCAATATTAGCTAATAATTTTATTGCTTAGTTTATGTCTGTGAGGACTGTGCTTGCCAATGACTGACATATTGTATATGGTTTACCTGCTCCGCATGATTGGATTAATTGTTTGGACTTCCTTTTTTTTCATTTTTCTTTCTGTGAATGATGCTATTGTTTCCTGACACCCTGCCTCTGAATCAATTTGTCGTTTTTGTGTCCCTTTGCAGGGAAGATAATATATGATCAAATGATAGTTACTGTTTAATTTTGGAAACTTAAGACTAAATCAGCTAATAATTGTATAGCTTAATTCATGTCTGTGAGGACTGGTGATCGTTTTTTTTTAACCTGCTGATAACTAATTTCCATTGCAGGTGGAAATCAAGAGAGACCAATCTCAACATGAAGTGCGCATATACTCTGATGCAGGAAGGATTCTGCGTCCTCTTTTGGTAGTTGGTAATCTACTGAAGATTAAAGGATTTAAATCAGACCGTTACTCTTTCCAGTCTCTATTGGATAAAGGTGTTATTGAGCTGATTGGACCTGAAGAAGAGGAAGACTGTTGTACTGCCTGGGGTGTTGAGTATTTATTTGGAAAAGAAGGAAAACGATCTGTAAAGTACACTCACTGTGAACTTGATATGTCATTCTTATTGGGTTTAAGCTGTTCACTTGTACCATTTGCTAATCATGACCATGCAAGGAGGGTACTCTACCAGTCTCAGAAGCACTCCTCACAGGCAATTGGCTTTTCTACAACAAACCCGAATATTAGAGTTGATACATTGTCTCACCAGTTACACTATCCCCAAAAGCCCCTTTTTCGAACAATGACTTCAGATTGTCTTGGAAAACCAGACCATTCACTGGGTCAAAGTAAAATACTTCCAAAGGCAGAATTCTATAATGGGCAGAATGCAATTGTGGCTGTCAATGTACATCTGGGATACAATCAAGAGGATTCCCTGGTGATGAACCGTGCTTCACTGCAGCGTGGTATGTTCAGGTCTGAGCACATAAGGAGTTACAAATCTGAAATCGATAATAAGGAATCTTCAGATAAGAAGCGAAAACCTGAAGACATTGTAAATTTTGCAAAGCTACAAAGTAAAATTGGCCGAGTTGATAGCCTTGATGATGATGGCTTTCCATATGTTGGCGCTAACCTCCAAAGCGGTGATATTATTATTGGGAAGTGTGCTGAATCCGGTGCAGACAATAGTGTAAAGTTAAAGCACACTGAAAGGGGTTATGTGCAAAAGGTTGTGCTGTCTTCAAATGACGAGGGGAAAAATTTTGCTGTGGTTTCATTAAGACAGGTAACTGGTGAATCCCAAAACTACTTTAATGAAGATGCTTGTGCATGACCTTTTAGAAATTACTGCAACGTACATAACTTACTGTATGCATGTAGATGGGCATTAAAATGTACTAATTTTTGCATCATCCGAACATGGATGTTTTGTTACACAACTGAAAGCTACCTTTAATTTGATCACTGGATAAATCTGTTATTTAATAATGTTGCAGGTTCGTAGTCCAGTTCTTGGAGACAAGTTCTCCAGTATGCATGGACAAAAGGGAGTTTTGGGATTTCTGGAGTCTCAGGAAAATTTTCCTTTCACAAGACAAGGCATTGTTCCTGATATTGTCATAAATCCGCATGCATTTCCCTCACGACAAACTCCTGGGCAACTCCTAGAGGCTGCTTTAGGAAAGGGGATTGCTTGTGGTGGTATACTGAGACAAGCTACGCCTTTCTCCACTCCTTCTGTTGATGCCATTACTGAACAGCTTCACAGGTACAGTTTGATACACCATTCAGTTTACTTCAAATGCAGTTTGGATTACTGTGTTTTGTATTATGTGAGCCATGCTTTAGGAGAGGAACTTGCATTTCAGCTTCTGCCCTTGCTTGCTGTATGACTGATGTTTTGTATTTGCCTATGTCTTCAAAGTTGAAGATGGTTGATTTCTTGTCTCTTCTCTAATATCGCTTTAAAATTAAGAATGATTTTACCTAATTTCACTTTTAAGTTGTCATGTAACTTATTCTTGTTTTACTGAGCCCTCACCCACGTTCCTTTTGAGAATATGGCAGAGCTGGGTTTTCAAGATGGGGAAATGAGAGGGTATACAATGGACGGACTGGTGAGATGGTTCGATCACTCATTTTTATGGGACCAACATTTTACCAACGTCTGCACCATATGTCTGAAGACAAAGTGAAATTCCGGAACACTGGTCCAGTTCACCCGTTGACCCGACAGCCTGTTGCTGACAGAAAACGATTTGGAGGTATCAAGTTCGGTGAGATGGAGCGTGATTGCCTAATAGCTCATGGTGCATCAGCCAACCTGTATGAACGCCTGTTTACACTCAGTGACTCCTCTCAGATTCACATCTGCAGCAAATGCAAAAATGTTGCAAATGTGATCTTGCGGCCAGTGTCTGGTGGCCGGAAAATACGAGGACCTTATTGCCGCCACTGTGAATCTGCGGATGACATTATTGTGGCCCATGTCCCGTATGGGGCAAAGTTATTATGCCAGGAGCTCTTTAGCATGGGCATAAATCTTAAATTTGAAACCCAACTTTGTTAGACAACACTATCATTGTCTCTTACGTTCATTTCCCTTAATGAATTCAGTGTAGATATCACTCTCATTCGTGGATGTTTCTTTGAATGCCAGCCAGTTAGGAGCACTGCATGATATCCTGAGCTTAAATTGAATGTCATTGCATCTCTTTTATCTTGTTATTGGTGCGTGTTTCTCTGTTATTTACGGGCAATATAGTGTATCCTTGTGAAAATTTGAAGACGACATTTGAAAATGATTATTAAAATCAAAACACCCCGTGGTATAGTTCTTAAAAGTTTGCGTCTTAATGATTAATTTCACCATAAATATTAAGTTTCGCCTTTTAACTTGGGAGTTACATTGGAGGTTTTTGCAGGTGCAAATGTGCCTCCAGATTTTACACTTCATCACATTATGTTAATTGGCAAATGTGTCACCAGATATTAGAGAAAATAAAGGTTTTTAAAGTCATGTTTATTTCCATAAAGAAAAACACAATCACACTCATGTGGTGATTGGTCTTATTTATTGATTTTTTTTTCTTGAAGAGGACAAACATAATATAAAAATAACCTTTTAAAAAGTGCTTTTTTAATAAACTAAACTTTAAAAAGGAAATTTTAAAAGTTATTTATAAGAACTTTTGACTTTTACCTTTATTTTTCTTTATTTTAAATATCAATAATTAAAATTACTCTATTCAATAAATTGTCCTAAAAGTAATTTTAAGGTAAACAAAAATTCACATAATTACAAAACATTTTAATTTAAAATTTAATTTTTTATCATAAACTTTAACTTTAAAATAACTTTTAATTTTTAAAAAAGTTAAACACTAGCTGTGCAATATCAAGATTAT
>PYAF01001757.1:815690-845028 GCA_007407185.1 Glycine tomentella
CTAGTTTATTAACATAATAGAATGTATTTATTTCAAGGTTCATAAAAATCATTAACGCCAAAGTCAACATGAAAATATAATTTGGTACACGTTTTTAAAAATATTCTTAGAAATTGTTGATTTTTTTTTATATAAAAAAAAGTGAAATTAGTATCTTTTACTTTATTTTTCTTCCAATAAAAAAAAAGGTGAATATACTGCTTTCACATGAGAATAAGAAAATAAAATTACTTTTTTTAACCCAATTATTACTTTTTTTTTATATATTTTTACTTTCACTCTTTTTTATTATCATTTAAATTTTAAAAAATGTTTTCAAGAATGCTTAACTTTAACCAAACATATTTTAAAATTTGCCCTTTCCTAATCATACTATTGTGATATATATTGAAACAAAAGCTACTAGAGTTCATGTCATGGTCATTGCTTCCTTGTTGTTTTGGTTTCCTTTCATCTTTGTAGTTTGTGGGACTAATCCATCAAATTCTCTTCAAACAATTAGCAATGAACAGAAAGCCAACATCATGATTGTAAGAGAATGACACTGTCGAAACCTCAACAGAAGAACCTATATTTCCCATGGCTTCCTTTGTCTACCTCCAATTCACTTTTGCTGCTATTACATGTTGCATGGTAGATAAAATAAAACCTTGCTGGTGATTCAACCGCACATTACTTTTTTTAACTCAAAACAACTATACGGAAATTTTGCAAAATAACATAAAATTTTCCTTTCATTACAACAACACATAACACATTGGCTTTATTCATTTTTTGATATCATAAAATAAAATAATAATTAGATTGAACTTCTTGTATGGCCTTTCTCAAACTCTTCAAATGGAACAGCATAGGGTGAGTTCCAATCAGCATTAAAAATTTCCCTAAGTTGAGAGATGATGGCAGTGTTGTATGTCCCAAAGCTGACACCTGCTGTTGTGAAGAAGTAGTCCCATACAAGATTGCTAGTCCCAATGTGTGCCCTTACATCACTAACTGCATATTTTCCATGATTGACTCTTGTAAAATCAGGGTATATGTTTCCTGTTCTAGCTCCACCCTTGATGGCAGGCCCTGTCATGTTGAAACCAGGAACCACATAATATTTTATCTCAACTTTCCCAGAGCATGTGTTATATTTTGAGGAAGAGCAGAGATTGTTGGTGTAGAGGAGAGACTTCAGGTACTCATCTGTGTTGTTGATGGAGTGTGCCCAATATGCCACCAATATCTGCACTGTTGCATTCTTGGAAAAGACCACCTGTTCGGTGGAACTTTGTTAGAAAATGTAACACTATATAATGCAAAAACATTTATAGAAATGAAACTTGGAAAGTCTAACAACTTGAGATGTGTAAGGTGGCAGTGGCTACTAGTGAGAATATGTAAGAATTCCCTGAATAATGATTCGATTTCTATGATATTTAGGATGCCTTGCCAAAAATATGAAAAATCCAGGGAGGAGGAAAAAACAAAGAGAGTAAACAAGTGAAGAAAACACAGAAAGCCAGAGAACTTTTAAGTTACCTGTGATATTGCAGAGGATAGGGATGACCAGTAAATTGTTTGGTCCATAAATTCTGACTGACCTAGCCAGTCCATGGTACTGATTCTAACTGTTTCCTTCTTTCCAACAGACTTAATTGTACCAATCCATGCTTGCTCGTCAGCCTGATATTTGCCAAATAATAGCTGCAGCCACCAAAATACTAAGATGATTCAATGAAGATTGGCAATTTAACAGGTCCAATATCAGAGGACAATCTTACAACAGGAATTTTATTTTTTTGAAAAAAAAAATATAAGCAAAAATATTTAGCTAATGCAATAGGGGCATGAATGAATTTCCAAGTCAGTATTTACAATTTAAAGCATCACATGCATGCAGAGAACAAACCAGAAGTATAAACCACTCGCCTCTATATCAGGTGGATGGCCAACCATCAATTTTTTGGGTATAAGCACTAATAACTACTTCAAAAGCCAACATGGCAAGGTGATTTATTTTGAACTTCTCTAGAAAAAGCAACTCACCTCTCTAGAAATCTGCAGATTTAGATCTTAACCAAAGCAACTTTAGGTTTGAATAATATTTATATGGCTAATCCACTGGACACCCCATGACTAGTCTATTTCACATGCATTACATGCTATCTATGAGGAAACTGTTTCTGCAAGTTTGAATTAGAAACATAAGTAAGCGCATCTGAGATGATGCTAGCTAGGCTATTATCTGCAGATTTAAACCCAAATTTGGCCCTTGCTAGCTAAATTATTCCCTATAACACCAATCCGCAATCCCATGAGATATCTAAGGACTAAGATTGATTTTTCACTCATTGTAAACAAGCATGCGATAGTAGCAGAATAGAAAATTATTTAAATTGAAAGTTTGTGCTGGCATAAAACTGTAAGTGAACCCAATGCTGATGTCTAGATTCAAGGATACGTTAAAGTAAACGTTACCTCTGGGGGTGCAAAGGATAGATAGCTGCCTTCGAGGTGCTTTGTTGAATAGTTACTCCCAGGAGTTTGAAATGGAACCTTAAACATATAAGGTTCAGACAGAACAGGATATCCTGCAATATGAGGAGTCTCCAGATATTGAGGGAGAGGTGACCTGTGTAAATAATTAGATACAGTAATGAATTAAAAGGTGAAAGAATTCTCTTTCCTCATTCTTAGTTTACTGTCATCTGTTCTCAGTTGCTGGCGATGTAAACTTAAAAAGTTCGATGTGCTTCTAAAGTTTGCTACATCATTCACTAAGTTGATCCTGCCTCTCATGTAATTGTCTTGTGTTATGATCATGTTTGAAACTACATTTTATTTTATTATTTTAAGTTAAAATCCTAACCAACCGCTAGCCACCACCACATAAAAACCTACCGTTAACATTATTCTAGCATTTACTCTCACACACACTCATGAAAGCATTATGTCTTCTCCGAACAGCGAAATTCCAGTGAAGGAAGTTAATTTTAGAATATAAACCTTAAGAACTTTTTAAGGAATTTCAATAATAAACAACAAAAAATGACATCAAGGTAGAAAATCACTCAGGTAACAATTTAGTGAAGCGAAACTTGTAAGTAAACATATTTTTATCATCAGGCCCATACTTACATGCACCTCTCTCTATGATTAATGAAATGCGACCAGCAAGGAACCTTTCTCTCAACTTGCCAGTCTTGATCAAACACTGTTTTTGTGTAAGCTGAAGAATTAAGCGATGCTAGTGTCCATAAATTGTCAAAGTAGACCTCAACCTTTTTAGCTATTTCATGACAATCAGCAAAATAAATTCCCAGTTCCTTGACCTACAGCAAGCAAGTAATAAGCAATGAAACAAGTATCATGGGTTTGACAGATAACAGATGTCTATAATGAAAAAAAGAGGAATTATGTTAACACAAAAATATATTTGAAAAAGATAACAAGGTAACATTAATAATATATGGAGAGATGTATCAAGCAAGAGAATACATTGAGTAGAGGATTGATGCTTCATAATCTAGATTTGTGGAGGCCTATTGACAAAACAAATTCAACATAGCACATGTAACAAAATTACCTGTGTAAGAGATTTCCAGTCATTGTTTGCAGATCCAATATACACATCCCTACTATCAGAGATCCAAACTTTGGCATGGACAATGCCCGAGCCCCACCAATCCTTAAGTAACAATGTCACATTCTCAACATTAGGCCTTCCGAAAGCAAGTTTGGATGGTTCTGAGGCAAAAGTTGGATACACTCCAGAGTGGGACAATAACCTACCTCAATATCCATTTGAAACATACAACATAAGATTGAGATTACCTTGTCTATATAGAGTTTAATTAATAAGCAGAATCATGCATCCATCATCAACAAATCCCATTTCAAAGTTAATCGATTTATGATATGATGGTCAAACTGGTAGTATTCACTATTCAATTCAAGTCTAAAAACCACTAATGATGCACGTGGTAAGCCATGAAGCGCACCTGATGCTAACATTACGGTCAGCAGCAGCATCCAAAGCTTCATAAAGGGCAACACCTTGATCGGCACCAAATTCATGCATCTGATGCTGAGTATAACCATAGTCCCCCGAGCGAGGATCGTTGGGAGAAGGTAGCAGCTGCCAGTACTGAGCAATAATGTGAAGCCTCGTGGTGGAGTTTGCAGCCAGCCACCGAAGCACATCCCCTACAACCCAGTTATGAGTCACAAAAAGGTAATAATAGCATGTCCATGTAAAATTATTAGATAGTCACAGATCACCATGTATTCATAGTCCCAACCAATTTCTACTTGCCAAAGTTAATAGAACTTGAATAAGCATCGTCATATGGAGATTAATTGAGAACAAAATAGTCTGAGACAAGGACCACATATTAATTTCTCTGTCAGTGGGTGATTGGTAGCACATATATTTCTACTACAACTAGTACTAATAATAACTAGTATTAATAATAATTACTGCTACTATTACATTTACATACCAGTAGAGAGGGTGCCGGGAACATGGGATAAGTAGGGCATATTGGTGGGAATGGATTGCACTAACCATGCTTTACAGTGGGAAGAGGATGATGTTGATGCACACACACTGCACAACAACACCAATATATTAAAACACACAAAGACACAGTGGATACCATTTCTCGGAGTGTGTCTCATGGTTTTCTATAGTGGCTGAGATAACATGCAGCAAACAAAAAGGAAAAGTTGTAGAATTAGAATTTGGTTTGTTAAATTAACTTGTTTAGTGCAATACAGCTACTACCCCGGTTGACTTTCGATAGAGTCAGCTTGAAACTAAGAATAGCTGGATCTTCTTGGAATATACGACAAGTTAAATGCTAATTAATCATTGCCGGATTCATATTACTTTTGCCAGCTGATAAGGATCCGTTATACTCGGATCCAATGCAGGCCTAGGCCACACACCCAAAGCTAAATTAATAACGATATTATTTTTTTACATTAAGCTTTCTTCCAAATTGCTTTCCATTGTTGGTTGTTACTAGCCACATTCGGGTTATATATGTCTACACTTTATAGTATTTACCCTTAATTTTAGGTTTAATTACTAATTTAGTTTCAAAATTATTTGAAATAATTCAATTTGATTCCTAAATTTTCAAAGGCTCCAATCAGATCCTCTAATTTTTACAAATGTTTTTATAATCATGTCCTTTCTGGTAAATTCTGACGGTTTTCACTTATGAATAGTGAAGAACACCAAAAAAAAAAAAATACTTTTTATCCTTTACTAATTATTGACCTATGAAAATAAATTTAACATGTAAATATTTAAACAAGTTTGCAGTAATAATAAGAATCAAAATATTTACCTTGAAAAACAAGAACCCCGTATCAAAGCTTAATTTTTTTTTAAAATAATAATAGTGTAAAAGTATTTTAAATTCTTCACTAATTTAAGATTTTGTATATCATTAATAATCATTGACTTTAATGATATTTATTTTAAAAGTCATACATAAAGTGTTATTTTATTAACTGTGTAAAAACATCTACAGTAACTACAGTAACAGTATATCAAAATTAAACTCAAACTAAAATAAAATGTTAGCATATTTATAAAAAGACCAAAAATATATTTTAAACGTTCAAGCTAGAAGCAATGCTACATATCCCTAACCCAGTGAGCATTGTGGTGTATGATGGAAGGTCTTACACTTGAGAAGAAGATAAACTACAATACTACATTACATTTTAATGCAATGCTAACATCCTACCACTTTACACTTAAACAGCAATTTGAATCTTTCTCACCAGTTCCAAATAATTTACTAACTCCCTAAGAGATAGAATGCCTCTGGTGTCTCAAAGATAGGCCATATGATTTGGTATCTCTCTGGCCTAAAGAAGTTGGGCTACTGGAACTCCCAGAAGTCTCCGAACTCCTATTCTCTCCATTCCCTTTTCTCACACTCCATAACTTGTCAAAAATTCTCCTTGACCGCGATGGCAGCAACTGAATGACGCTTTTGCTGTTTTTTCTATTCTTCTTGCCCAACTTCCCATTTTTATGTAACTCTTCATCCTTGATCCTCAAATGACTCATCTGATTCTTGAGGGCGGGTTGGCAGCTATCTCCAGCTGTTGTCTCACATCCCTCATCTCGGTTCATTGGAGAGCATAAAGGGTCACGTGCACTATTGTTACCGGGTGTTCGAAAGCTGATAGAAGACCTGACCTGATCAAAGAAGAGAACCTGCACTATAACTCGAAGAGGAAGGCGTTCGTTCTGTGCTGCATGAACAGAAGCACCTGCTGTCAATTTCCGGACATCCATCAGTCCGCATAGTTTCTTCCTTTCAGCCTTTGTCAAATTCGGGTGCTCCTAACAAAAGAACAAAGTTAATTAGTAAAATGAATGTCATCAACTAGGCAAGGCGGCACGTGCAACATGAGCAATCAGCTTCCCTCTTTGCCTGCTGAAGAAGCTGATCAGAAGCATATTTTTTAGTTTGCACATATATATTGTCTGTTAGCTCATCATATCAGGAAATGGCTCGGTGAATTTGAACTCCGGAACCTCATGGGGGAAAGGTATTTCCTCATTATATATAAAAAATATATATACACACCATTAAGCAGTAACCGATTAGTGTGCCAGTAGAAAACTGCTAAAGAAATCTGAACATTGTAAAAATATTCATATGAGAAAGTTAAATTTAAAGGTAAAACTAATAAATCAAAATGACAAGACATCACAAAGGCACCGACTGTCAAGTTACCAAAAATATGCAGTCAGTTAAAATAGGAACTAATCAAATAAAAAACAAAACATTTTCTTCAGAGCAATAAAGATAGCAACAAAAAAGAAATTGTCTGTCAATTGATGTTGATTATGGTCAGAGAGTATGCTTTATATTTACTTCCAACCCATAAGCTTGAGACACACAACAATCAGAAGTTATGAACTAAGCAGGAATAGCCACAAAAACCATGAAGGATAAACAAAATCCTACCTTCATGTAGATGTCTATAGCTCTGTACAGACCATCATGATTTGGTCTAGCAAAATCAGGAATGGATTGTGACAAATCAACAAAACTAGAGAGACCAAGATTAGGATCATGTGCAATTTCTCCAAGATAACCATCCACCAACTTGCCGACATTCAATAAAGACCTACGTCCTAAAATATATTTATCTTCTCCTCCATGTTTCTCCTCGACAACCTCCATACCACAGCTTCCCTTTTCGTGATTCATATATTGATTCAAAATACCTTGTACCAAATGAACATCATATGTGGTAATCTGGGGAGACCTTGCTGGAATCAGTAAATCTTTGACACAAGCTTCATGCAATTTGAGGCTAATGCTCTTCATCAATTCCTCTCTTGATGACTCGTTTATTCCAACTAATATGGCCACTCTCAATAGCTTCAGCAAGAAACTACATGGACAACCGATGCCATTATCATATGGCAATAAACAGACAACTGTTTGTACCACGGCTTTGGTCCTTGAGGTGTTGGCATCAGAAACCAATGTATCAACTGAATCAGGTATCCATCTTAATGCATAGGTTTTTAGTGCCTCCCCAATAACAACACCATCCATTCTCCCCTTTGATTTCACAGCAACCATTACTCGTTTGTAAAGATCAATGTCCAGCTCACATATGTCTTCAACCCACCAATCCTCAGGAACAGACTCAATTTTCTCTAGAAATGTCATCTTGTCCTCAACAATTTTATCAGGTTCAATTAATTTCCTATTATAAGTGTAAGACCAAGTGATGTATGCTGGGTCCACACTAGTTTTAGAAGCTATAGAATCTATGCATCTTCCAACGATCTTCAGATCCTCGGACCATGGCAGAAGAGATTTAGAAGTCTGGAGAACAATTATAGAATCCTTCCAGCGACAGAAGATACTTGAGTTAAGAAACACCTCAATCTTTAAAACCAGGTTTCCTCTGTCAACATCCTCACTCATCTCAAGGTACTCAGCGGCACAACGAGCAGCTACAACATTGTAAGCATTAAGAGTAACAGTCATTCCATAACAGAATTTTGCACATATTTCAAAGGCCTTTGGCCCTCCAGGGAAATCATCCAAGTAAATATCATGAGAATTCTCTTCATTAGCTTTTGATACCAATTTTTGTAGTTGGTTGCTCTTTGACAGTAGAGGGAACTGCAACTCTTAAAACCTCAACATCAGTAAACAACAAAAGAAGGAAGCTAAAAGCAAGTTGTGTCACCTAAAACCACAAATTAGAGGGGGAAAGTGCACACTAGATGCACATAATAGAATGCAAACTCGATCCATCATGTTAAAAACACTTAAACTGTTTGATTGTATAAGCTAGTATTATTGAATGATGAATATTCCCAAAATTACTACCACCTAAATTGAATACAATAATATGAATTTGTGTACTCTACAGGACAAAAGTTAAAATGTCAAAAAAGTATGTACCTTGTGAAGGTAAAACTTAACATCACCAACATTAATGGCGACATCTGTAGGCAATTCAGATGAGACATACCTGCATGAGAATTCAACTTGGTATGGTAAGCTTATAAAGGGCAGATTTTTGTAGGGAAAACTAAATGAATATACATGAAACATCCCCCCACCCCGGTGTGAATATGTGGGTGTGTGTGAGATTAACCACATGCAATGTTTGTTAAGCTTCGTGTCAAGTGTCAACTTATGATGGAACAAGTGACTAAAATTATGCCAAGAAATCAGGTTTTTGACCAAAATATACAAATTAGGATGCATGCTATCCATCCCATTCTTACACACTGTTCTCATCTTAGCAGCAATCAAATAGCTCCCAAGGCCAAAACTTGATTGCATGCCTGAAGCGAAAAACAATTTTTTTTTTTACATATACTGGGAGAGCCTAGGTTTGCATATTGGGATAACTTATTTTAAAGAAATAACAGTTTTTCTTTCCAACTATTTCCCTGAAAACAATTTCTGGGGAGAAAAACAATTGTCCATATCACATCCTCATAGAAAGAAACCTCAACTTGCAGAGAAGAACAATAAATGCAAAACAATTTAATCCCAGATAATAATTAATTGGATGCACTTCCAAATTAACATTGATTGACCAAATTTGTCTCCTAGTTGCACACATACATATACCACATGCATGAAAGATGACATTTCATTGTCAAGCATGCTTTAGAACAGGCAGAAAAGGCACCAAACCAGGTTAAGTCACCTCTTTAAACCATTCCACCCTCAAGTGAAACTCTTTAACCTTTATGATCATCGGGGAATGGGTCCTTTTGCATGAATTCCACCCTTGTAAATTTTCTCAGGGTCCACTAGGACCTTCTTTAGGATTTTTTGCAACTGCCTTTTTTTTCACACGAGAATGTACACATTCACAAGGCAACAAAACAAATAATGAGTGCCCCACCCCTAGTAACATGACATACAAAAACTCGTGAGGTAAAGAAAACAAATACGGTGAGTATATTAATATTGTTTTATTAAAAATAAAAGGCTTGTCTCCACCCATAATTTGAAGATGATGGGTACTCCACATCACTTTACCATAGTTGGACCACAAGCTCGTGAAACATATCACAGTTCAAAGGATGGACCACGATCTCTTTCTCCCACCCTTTTTAGTTACCAGCAACAAAATTAGAATGTTAACATTATTTCTAATAAGAGAAAATTAGTCTACACACTCACCATGTAATAAGCTGTTATCCAATCACAAACTCTTAAATTTGTTGACTTTTACAACAATTAACTTAAAAATTATATATATCATATCAACCATGATTTCTGATTGGTTGATAGAGTGATTTTTTTTACATCAATATAGAAATTATATATAAACTCTTGCAACAATGGGGTGTGTGTGAACAAATCTTGGTTTTAATCAGAAGTCAACAAGTTTCTTGAGCTATAGTAGCTGACTAAACTTAAATGCTTGTATGATGAAATGACAGTGATATTGAAATTGAATGGTGAAGAGGGGTGCAAAATGCATGCAGGATCTAATCAACAATGAAAGGAAAGCAAAGAAAGAGAAGGTATGAGGCTGTGAAATGATAACTAATGGCACTAACCTGATAGAGTTTCCATCAGCTTGAAGAGCATCAGGCTTGGAACCCAGCTTCATATACTTCATTGCTATGTCTCAAAGCAAAACCAAACCAAATGTGATTCGGACAAATACACAGTGAATAGATGGACTTAAAAAGAAAATTGAAATCTTGAGTCAAGTTTGCATTGCAGGTAAGGTAAAAAAGAAAGAAAGAAAAGAGAGGCAGACAGGGTGGCACTGGCTCAGTCTCAGGTGTGATTGGACCCTTTTGTCCCTACTCTTTATTCTTTTTATTCGCTTTATCCTTGTACAATCCTTCCTTTGTCTCTTTACATTGGAGGATGATGATGCTCAATTGCTGATGCTATCTGTGTCGTCACACGTGCTATTTTTCATTCTCTGATGACGTAATAACTTGCTATCATGTTACACTTGTAATAATCAATACAATGGAAACAAGGGATAGTGATTCGAATTAATAAATAAATAAATAAAACAGTTTATTTCACAAGATTAATTAAAAAAATTGCATTGAACTACTCTTAATTAATAGTAGTATATTGTATACTAAAAAGTATAACTTCAAGTATCCAATTATTTTGTGTTATATCTCTTTGGGCCAAAAAAATTCTTATAAAATGGGTTATCAATATCATGACTTACATCATATAATAGTTCTTTTTTCTCTAAAGCTTATAAACTTTGTTAAGTGGGGTGTATTCAATCCCGAATTTTAAAATATTTTTTTATTATAAAATTATAGTTTTCAATCAAACTTTTAAAAGGTAAAAATAAATCTTATGTTACAAACTCATGACTTTTAGGTAACAAATATTTCAAAGATAAATGTCATGTGAAGACTTAAGACTTGTTTGTTTAAGCTTTAGAGAATAGTGGTTCTAGTTTCTCTCTTTTTTTTAGAAGAAACCATTTTCACCACATAAAAATATATTGAAATAGTTCTTTTATTTATTTTTTCTGAAGACTTGCCCAACTATTATATTTTTGAAATATATCTTTTAACTTCAAAATATTTTTCTTTCAAAATCAAATAAACATAACCTTAAACAAAAATATTAAAATTTATTTAGCATTTTAAAAATACATGGTTGAGTTCGTTTGAATCATACTATAAAAACATGAAATAAACTACTATAAGATTTGAATCAATACAACTTATGTAAACTACTAAATTTTTTGTCACTAAGCCAATGACTTGCATAAGTGATAACTATGCCTTGCATCAATTAACGAACTCAATATTTACAAAAGTCTCTTAATATTAAAGGTTGAAATAATTCATTTAAAAAGAGGAACAAAATGTAATGAAATTCAAATAACAAATCGTATGAAATTAGTTTAAAAAAAAATAATGCACCACAATGTCACGTTAAGGATATGTTTGAAACTACATCAATTTCCACATTAACGCGGAAGTTATGGTATGTAGCTTATGATTTGACATGCGTTTTTTATTTTAGAAAGATGATTTCAAACACCCACTAACCCATATAAGGTTTGTGTTAGTAAATTTTGTTCCATTAAACATTCTCCTTAAAATAATAAGGAATCAAACTGAAAGGGAAAAAAGTATTTTTAGAGATTGGATTTCACTTTTAAGATATGCAAAGGGGAATAAAAAACAAATTATAAACTGACCAGAATTCTTTAATATTACAAGACAAGTTTATTCACTTTTAAAAGATTTATAATATTTTTAATGTTAAAATCAAAATTTAAATATTCACAAAAATACAGACTAAAATATGTTATTCCTCTTTATAAAATTGAAAATGTATATTTTTCATCTTACAAAATGTTTACTATATTTTTCATCTTAGTAAAATTGAAATAATTCATTCTTTTTTTACTCGAAGCAATGTTTGATTATAATTTTTTTTAATTCATGTTTTTATTATATTTAAACATATCATATTATTATTATTGATTATACATATAATATAAAATTGGTTGCCAATACCCGAAAGATGAGCATGCTTGCTTAAAAGCTTGTTCTTTGTTTGATAATTTTAAGAGGAAGCTTTTATATATATAATTGATGTGAGAAAATTCACTTAAATTCGAATATTCAACCTCATTTTATGTAAAAAAATATAGTAAAAAATTTATAATGATAGAAAACATATATTTTTAATTTGATGAGGGCAAAAACCATATTTAAATAAATATATAATAAAAGACCTTATATTTAACAATAAGAAATGAAATTTATAATATAAAATATTTAAAAACTCACATTCAATTTTACATGTAAAACTTCATTTTCAAAAGTGACAATCCACCCTTAGCACTCGAGCATTTTTACAACTTGACGACAGGTATTTGATAATATCAAGTCATCCTTCTGTTCTGCATAGGGACAAATCAAACTAATCCCCTCCACCCTTTTTTTTATTCTGTTTGATTAAAAAAAAATTCCATTATAATTTGGCAGCATCTGATTCTAATGATCTCGTCATAGTTCACATACTAAAATTTGATATCAAAATTATAACACAACCAAGTAGCATTAAAATTATTTACTACATTGCTCACCGTTATATCCCGAAGGAAAAATAAAATCCATTAAATTCAAGTCTTTTTTAGAGACATTAAAATCAAGTTAGTGCATGTTTAGATACACATTTATGAAATTTGATTTTAAATAAATGTGATTTCAATGTTTGAAATTGTGTTTGGAGAAAATAAATTCACGTCAGAAGTTACTGAAGGTATTTTCCGTGTCTACTCACTAATTGATATGAAAAATCTTCAAATACGTTGTGTGCTATGTGCGTGATTGGTTTAGAAATTAATTTTAGATAATTTTTCACATATTCAATTTTATCAAGAGAATAATTTAAAATTAAAATAAATTAGAGTAATTTTTATAATTAATTTTGGATAAATTTTTTATAATAAATTTTACTCTTAACATGTTTTATAAAAAAAATATAAATATAAATTACATTGTTTCAGAAATGATTTTAACTAAAATCAATATAATTTTAAATTAATTTTATCAACATTTAACCATACGCATCCTATATAACTTTTAAAATTGTCATTATAAATGTTAATAAACTTATCATACAAATTTATCAATTTTATCAAATGATCAACTATCATAAATTTATTAACTTTCACACTAATTAAATAATAATATAATAATATAAAATTATATTATCTGATAATTAAACTCTTATATTTAGGTTTAAGTTTAAAAATCCAAATACACAAAAATAACTTTTTGACATCTCTTTACTAATTTTTTTATGCTTATCTCTTCACTTTAATCTAAATATGCACAAAATAATTATGTTTCATCAAATCAAAACTCAAATTTAATGAATCAAAACATGAAACCAAACACATCCGGATAATTAAATTTTACTAATTTATACAATCGAAAATTCACATCTCAATAGTAACTATAAAAATTAAGGAGACATGAATGATCTGATAGTCAAACAATTATTAATATTAATAAGAAGTCATTATTTTTCATTTTTTCTTGCAATTTGTCAGATCTGATTTGTAGTCTTACGTATAAATGAAGAAGCCTGGTTAATTAATTCCTTCATAATTCCCATTATGCCCTCGAGTCCAAAGAGAAAAAAAGAAAAAAATTTATTTTTATCATTGAATTTGTTAGGCAGTGGCAGTCAGGTCCTTGAAAAATAAAATAATTAAAATTTTGTTTTCAAATTTATAAAAATGACAACAAATTAGTCATATTGATAATTTTATCTGTTAACTCAAACAATTATACTTACCTGATATTTTCGATGATAACATGACAATTGATGATTATCACATGAAAATTGATTTTTTATTTAATCTTTAAATTTAACCATTTATTATTATTTTAGTCCCTGAACTTAACCATTTATTAACATTTTAGTATTTAAAAGTACTTTTGAATTTTTAATAAAGTGTCACATTACATATGATTCACTAGCATAATAATAATAATAAATAACATTTCTTTATAATAGTAACAATTATTTATGTTGATGAAAAATGAATGAAAAATACTTATCAAGTATACAAATAAGAAATATTATATTTTTATATTTCAAATCATTATTAATTAATTTATTATATTTTATTAAGTTAAAATTTCACCAAATAATATTATAACAAACAATAATATAACTGAATTGAAAATAAATAAACATATAAAAATAAATTTAAAATGTGTATTATGTAAATATATAAGTAATAACAAATAATTATTTTAAGAAGTCATTATATTTATTTAATTAATGTGAAAATTAAAAAATAAAAATATACAAGATGAATCATATTATTTGACCAAAATTTAAGATGAAATTAAAAAAAAGTGATTTTCACTTTTTTATTGTATTATATTGTATTATATTTTATTTTGTATACTTCAACATAACTAATATAATGAGTAAATTATATTTTATGTTTAATTTTATGGATAGTATATTTTTAACTTATAACAAATTATGTTCTCTAATACTCAATAGTTAAAGAACTATATGAAAATTGCAAAAGGTCCCACAAGCTCAGACTCTAAAACTACAAACATACGAAAGAAAATAGTTATAACATTTTTAATTTTCATATCTTTTTATACTTAATAATTATAATGGAACAAGTTTTTTTAAATTATTTTTCATCATTACGATTCTATACATATTAATAACATATAACATAATAACTTAATTTAAATATATAAAATATAAGCAATAACTGTACCATAACATTTTATAAATATAAGATAATAACTTAATTTATAACTTAATTTGAATATATAAAGTATAAGGCAGTAACTGTACCAAATTGTAATAATCGGAGAAAATCAAGCACCGAGTTCTCTTCTCTCCGTGTGTGGTCGCGACTACGTTTCTTCGTAACACGAAGCGCGTGAAAAAAGATCTTCTTCTGGATCTGGATAACGAACGCCATGGCGTTTTGGAGATCTCTTGTAGCGTTCTCTGCGGTTCTTCTGCTTCTCATCCATGGCGCTCACTGCTTCTACCTCCCCGGCGTCGCTCCACAGGATTTCCAGAAGGTAACCCTTCAATTTCACCCTAACACGTCAATTGGTTATTTTCTCGTTCCTCGATCCGTGTTTGAATCTGAAGTGAGATCTGAGTTGGATTGGACCGATACTGGGTTTTTCTTTTTCATTATGAAGTTGTTTCTATTTTGTTGAAGACTCGATAGAGGAGCAGGAAATGGTGGTTTATATGGAGTATTGAGTTTTAGTTTTATTAGATCTCTTCGATGTAGAAACGTTCACTTCGTAAGGCCGAAAGAGTTGGTGCTTTTTTCGTACGTTTGTTTGTTTGTTTCTGTTTGTGTATCTATTGCTTCCTGAGAGATTTCGAAGTCAAACTTTTTATTTATATTACCTGTCTTGCGTTTTATCGGTCACAGTTTGGTTAACATTGCACTGTTTATTTTTATTGATGAATTAATCCTATGATGGATGCTTTAATTCCCAAGAGCTAACTAGAAATAGTTGTTGCTGTTTATTTATGTGGAAACTTTAAAGGGTGTTAGAGAATTGGACTTCTTTGTAGAGGCGTGTAGCTGTAGTACCTTTATTGCACTTATTTGTATTGACAAATTGAAGTAATCGGTTAAAGCTTTACAGAAAAAAATACTAACTTTTGTCTCTTGAGTTTTGTCTTCTATCTTTCTAGTATATGAATCTGTTTTCATTTTACTTTTGTTTACTACCACGTTATTCTTATAACTTTAATCTTCCCCTCCTTTCTGTTGTTTCTAATTATAAAGGATATGACATCAGATTATTTTGCACAGTTGAAATTCTTGCATAGTATCACTTTGAAATTTTGTTAGCAACTACAATAGCGCTTATAAAGGATGGAAAAATCTATTTGACTACTGTTGTGTATCCCCTTCTAAAGAATTGCCTGTACCCCGTACCTGTCTTTTTGTCAATTGTACCCTTGTAAGCTGGACAAAGTGAGGAATATTCTGAATTCATTATAGATCTACTTCGCAAGTCCTTAACTGACTTTTTACTCATTTCTTTGCTGCAGGGAGATCCATTGCAAGTGAAAGTAAATAAGTTAACATCAACGAAGACCCAGCTTCCATATTCATATTATTCACTTCCCTATTGTGCCCCATCAAAAATACAGGATAGTGCAGAAAATCTTGGGGAAGTACTTCGTGGTGACCGCATTGAAAATTCTCTCTATGTGGTCAGTCTTACTTGTTTTCTCTTATCAGTTTAATTTTTATGGCAATGACAAGAAAGGAATTCTAGATGATATATTTTCAGTTTAGGAACAATTAACTGCTGAATTTGCTAACCATGTTCAAATATTAGTTAATGAGTGATCATTTATTGACTTAATTAACTACGTGAGTGGTTAACAGGTTATTAATTTCCAAGCTCTCTTTTTTTTCCCATTCTTTTTAAACTTTTGAGTTCCCTTAATTTTGTCATGGTTATGAACTGATTTCTGACTCAGTGGTATTTTACAGTTTAAAATGCGCGAGCCACAAATGTGCAATATTCTGTGTAATCTTAAACTTGATGCTAAAACTGCTAAGGAGTTCAAAGAGAAGATCAGTGATGAGTATCGGGTGAACATGTATGTTATGGCAATAATTGATCTATCATTTTCAACAAGTATTCTAGTACAATCATGGTAGGTATATATCTTATAGTAGCTCTGCCTTTCATGCACAGGATCCTAGATAACCTTCCTTTAGTTTTTCCCTTGAAACGGACTGATCAGGATTCAACTGTCTATCAGCTTGGTTTTCTTGTTGGACTCAAAGGGCAGTATAGTGGGGTATGGTCTTTATTTTATAGCACTATGGCCATTGTTATGAATGCCGGTTAGTATTTTTACTTATTTTGTCTGAATACGCAGAGCAAGGAGGAGAAATACTTTATTCACAACCATTTGGCATTTACTGTTAAGTACCATAAAGACATGCTAACTGAATCTGCTAGAATTGTGGGCTTTGAGGTTACGCCATTCAGGTCATTATTTTTTTGGTGTCATATTAATTTATTCCATTTAATTTTCCACAAATTGTAGGAATCTCATGTATTGGGTTGCCCTTTTAATTGGTTCATCCTTTTGTGATTTTTAGTAGTGATTTTTCAAATCTGGATGTTGATCTGCAGTGTTAAACATGAATACGAAGGTAAATTTGATGTAAAAACGACTCGTTTGACAACCTGTGACCCTCATGCTAAACACACAGTTGTCAACTCCAACAGTCCCCAGGAGGTTGAAGAGGGCAAGGAAATTATCTTCACATATGATGTTGAATTCCAGGTGAGTTTATGGAGATGATAAATTGGTAATGTACTTCATACTTTAGAATTGGTTATTGGCATAAGCCAAGAAGTTAAGGCATATGGTTTGATCAGAGAAGCTGGTTTATGGCTAGGGAGATGAGATAAAATATTAAAAACTCTCTTGCACTAATGAGCATGTTTATAATTTTTTTGTCTCAGATAATTAATATTCTCCTTTTTTTGTTGTTATGATAAAATGTGATTGTGGGCTGTATTTCTTATTATCTGCTATTGCCTTTGGCTGGTACCTTCAGGAGAGTGACGTGAAGTGGGCTTCAAGATGGGATGCCTATTTGCTAATGAATGATGATCAAATCCATTGGTTCTCAATTGTTAACTCATTAATGATTGTTCTCTTCCTTTCTGGCATGGTGGCAATGATTATGCTGAGGACACTGTACCGTGACATTGCAAAGTACAATGAGCTTGAGACCCAAGAAGAAGCCCAAGAGGAGACTGGTTGGAAGCTTGTCCATGGTGATGTATTTAGGCCCCCCAACAACTCAGATTTGCTGTGTGTTTATGTTGGAACTGGTGTTCAGTTTTTTGGCATGATACTAGTAACCATGATATTTGCTGTCCTTGGATTCCTTTCTCCTTCAAACCGAGGTGGGCTGATGACAGCCATGCTCTTGCTTTGGGTTTTCATGGGAATATTTGCTGGGTACTCGTCAACTCGCTTGTACAAAATGTTCAAAGGGTCGGAGTGGAAAAAAGTTGCTCTCAGGACTGCAACCATGTTCCCTGCAGTTGTCTCTGCCATTTTCTTTGTTTTAAATGCTCTCATATGGGGCCAAAAATCATCAGGAGCTGTGCCATTTGGTACAATGTTTGCTCTGATCTTTTTATGGTTTGGGATCTCGGTTCCACTTGTTTTTGTGGGTAGCTATGTTGGATTCAAGAAGCCTGCGATTGAGAATCCTGTGAAAACGAACAAGATCCCAAGGCAGATTCCTGAGCAGGCGTGGTACATGAACCCAGTTTTCTCTGTCCTGATTGGTGGAATACTCCCATTTGGAGCTGTTTTCATTGAGCTTTTCTTCATCCTCACCTCAATCTGGTTGAATCAGTTTTACTACATCTTCGGATTCCTCTTTTTGGTCTTCATCATTCTCATAGTCACTTGTGCTGAAATAACCATTGTGCTCTGCTACTTCCAGTTGTGCAGTGAGGATTATTTGTGGTGGTGGCGGTCATACCTTACCTCTGGTTCCTCCGCACTTTACCTCTTTCTTTATGCAACTTTCTACTTCTTCACCAAGCTTGAAATCACAAAGTTGGTATCTGCAATATTCTACTTTGGGTACATGCTTATAGCGTCTTATGCATTTTTTGTGGTAACCGGCACCATCGGATTTTATGCATGCTTTTGGTTCACTAGGCTCATCTACTCCTCAGTCAAAATTGATTAGATATAGCAGTCAGCGGTTTGGGTCAATCTACTATACTTTTAAAGGGTGAAGACAGTTTGTGTACGGATTTTGATATTCAGGTACTAGCATGTTCAAATGTAACCTATTCTATACAATTTTGAACTGCGACGACAGTTATTCTTTCAGTATCATTTTATTTTAATTGTCTGCCAAAGTAGGATTCTCGTTTGAATACAGAGATTTTAGGTTGGTTCTACTCCTGTGGCAGATGTTATATTATTAGAGCAGTTATCTCGATAGAAATCAAATATCATCAACGTTCAAGCACTTGAGCTTAAATGTCTGACCATGTTTGGATATTGGAATGAAAGTAAACATGTGATGATGAAATTATGAGAACCCGTACCAGTATCCCTCCCTATCTAAATCGTATATCCTATTCTTCTTGGGAGTGCATTCTATGATTTACTCTTCCACTGTTCCACATCCGACAACTTAGTACTACCAAGAAATCAGAAATGGATCAAGATTGTTACATCGGCAGTAGTGAGCTTTCGTTCTCCGAAATTCAACTAAAGATAAAAAAAAATGCAATTGTTATCTTTTGTCTGTGCTAGACAATAGTCATCGATCAAGATCAACACAAATTGAAATGGAGCATGTTACAGGGTATGAAACAACAAGATAGTATCATTTTTATCTTGAAAATAACTTTCTCTTTTCTTGTATATTTGTCTTGATTAATTTTAAAAAATTGCAACACTTTTCACGAAAAATATAATTGTTTAAATACAATGGAATGTGTATATAGAAGTACACTGAAATGTGTTAAGTGACTTGTATAAAATAAGTATTTCTTTTAAAATACAAATTAATAAATAAATAAAGACATTTGAGACATAAGAATAATATATTTTTAAGTATTTTAAGTAGAGTATAAGAATTTCTTAATTGATGAATAAATAGTTAAGTGGTTAATTGATTTTTGAACTCAACTTGTATCCGAAGCTATCTTTATTTTGTTAGGATAGAACAAACGTTAAAAAAAAAAAAGGAATTCATAATATGGCAGTTAGTAAGATTTGGTACTTGCTACATTCTAGGGCGATAAAGTATTTTTGATATCTATGTGTATATTTAATTCAAACTCATTACTTGTTTATGTTTCTGTTTTTTAATGCATTTTTTATACTAACATGACAATAATGATACTTTAAAATAAAATTTAATTATAAAATGATTAAACCAAAAAATATAAATAGCAAATACAACACACAACTCAAAAAATAAAATCAAAAGATCTCTCAACTATATGTAAAAGTGCAGAATAAGTGAATTAGATATTATAGAATTTACATTCATATTTTTTTTTGAGTATGTTGAATGCGAAATCAATGAGCATTGAAAAATGTAAACTCCCTAAAATAAATACATACTTAAGCCCGTTTATTTTATCCTGATTTCATTTTTCATTGCATGTTTAACACCTATTCCTAGCTTAGAAATCGAGTTTTGACTTTTGACTAGACATATTACTTTACCCTGAGCCGACTTCGTGGCTGGAGAGAAAATAAAGCACCTATCCTCTCACTGATCAAAGGGTGATACAAACACATATTTGCTAATTCAAACTTATTTAATGTTAAAAATCTTTAAGGATAATATCTGCGGTAAAAAAAGGGGACCATTTCATTTTCAACAGCGTGTGGTGTTTTATACTTTCCATTTTCGATATTAAATTTACAATTCCCAAACACACATTTTCTAACCCAAACTTATTTAATGTTAAAAATCTTTACAGATAGTATCTATGGTAAAAATAAAAGGATTATTTCATTTTCAACAGTGTGTGGTGTTTACAGTTTCTATTTTGGATGTTAAACTTACACTTCCCAAACACACATTTCCTAATCCAAACTCATTTAATGTTAAAAATCTATACAGATACTATCTTCGGTAGAAAAAATAGGGACCATTTCAACAGAATGTGGTGTTTACACTTTCCCATTTTCGATGTTAAATTACCGTTTCTAGAGTTTACAACTTTGCATTTGTCTCTTGCAGTGTCAGGGATTTTTTGACACAAAGGACTAGAAAAAATTAATTACCATTTAAGATTAAAATATTATCAAATGGGGGTAAGTTGTAACGGGGGCATGACTTCTGATTCAAAAGTCATAACATCTGTTACGACTTTTATTATTTTTTTGAAATTTTTCACTTAAGTGGATTTGCAACGAAGTTGTAAATATATTTACGACTTTGAAGTCATAAATATATATTTACGACTTTGAAGTCATAAATATATATTTACACTTTTGACTTGTTTTGTTTTTTTTTTCTTCTTAGAAGTCGTAAGCCTAACAATGACTTCTGAATTTCTTTTTACTTGCTTTTTTTTTCGACTTTGAAGTCGTAAGTTTATGTATGACTTCTGAGTTGTTTTTCTTTTCTTTTTCTTTTTTTTTGCTTTCTTAAGTTATAATTTAAATATTTAAAAATGTAAATAATTTTAATTTTTATAATTTTATTTAATATTTTGTATGTATTTTTTATATCATTTAATTTAAAGTGGTGTTAAGTGGCACAAAACATTTTATTTGTTAAATACACCCCCTTTTTGATAAGTGTCTCAATAAAAAATTAAAACTTGCTAATTACACTCCATTTTTATTAAGTATAATCCAAGTTTTTCTTTTAAATTTTAAATTCCAAATGGTAATTTTTTTAAAACATACCCCAAATGATAATTAAATTTTTATTTACCCTCATTCTAAATTAACATAATTTTTTTGACCAAATATAAAAAAAAAACATTTACTCAACTCCTAAAGATGTCCAAACATCCGTGATTAGTAATGCAACTTCTAGAAGGATTCATCTTAAAACTTGTTAAATGCACGTCCCTTTTGATAAGAATAAAATTTATAAATTTGATTCATCTTAAAAAATTGAAACTTACTAAATATAAAAAAATATTTATAACATAAATTACTAAAATATTAAACAAAATGATATAACAAATACATATAAAATATTAAATGAAATTACAAAATTTAAAATTATTTACATTTTTAAATATTTAAATTACGACTTAAAAAAGAAAAAAAGTAAAAAAAAAAAAGCAGCAAAAAAAATAAAAACAACTCAAAAGTCGTACTTAAACTTATGATTTGAAAGTCTTAAAAAAAAAAGCAAAAAAAAATTTCAGAAGTGATAATTATAGACTAACAACTTATAAGAAAAAAAAAAAAACAAGTCGACGACTTTTAAATCACACTAGTTACGACTTAACCCATTTGATGATATTTTTAAAACATACCGTAAATGGTAATTAATTTTTTTTACCCCCTTTGTGTCAAAAAGTCCAGTTTTAGGGTTGAGTTCATTCCAAATTCCATTATTATCGTCCATCAGTACCAGGGTTTTTTTTTTACCGTTGTTATAGCCGTTACAATGACACAGGGTCCACCAGTATCCAGAACATTCAGTAGGCCCCCCCCACACATGCTGTGCTGTCTTCTAAAGTCTCAACGGCTAGTTTCTCCCCTTTTCTTCATCACACCATAAAAATGCAACACTCCAAACACCCCCCACTAATGCAAACCCGCCACTTTGTGCTTGTGTGTGCAAGAAAGGTAAAAGCTTTCACACACCCTTTTCAGTTCTTAAAAAACAAAAGACCATGGCTGGTTCCTCTGCTTCTCTTTTGTTCCTTTTCCTTCTCTTTGGATTCTCAGCAGCTAAGGAACTATTGGTTGGAGGCAAAATAGATGCTTGGAAGATTCCATCTTCTGAATCAGATACCCTCAATCAATGGGCTGAAAGGTCTCGTTTCAGAGTGGGCGATCATCTAGGTAATTTTCCAATATTCAATTTCAAAACTTACCCTTTTTTTAATTAGCCTAAAATGTATTTTAGACCCTTAATTTTTTGTCATCTTAATCCTTATATTTAGTTATGATATCTTTGTAATTGGTAAATTTTGTTCCTCTTTGTAATATCTATGTTTGAAATTTACTCATTATTATAGAAAATTACAAATACCAAAATCATTGTTTTAAAAATTGTGAATCTAATATACTTTACCCATATTCATTCATCAGTAACACCTATCTTTATTTGGCAGTGTGGAAATACGAGAGTGGAAAGGACTCGGTGTTGGAAGTAACAAGGGAAGATTATGCTAATTGCAGCACATCCAACCCCATCAAAGAGTACAATGATGGAAACACTAAGGTGAAGCTTGAACATCCTGGTCCATTTTACTTCATCAGTGGATCAAAGGGGCACTGTGAGAAGGGGCAAAAGTTGATTGTGGTGGTAATGTCTCCAAGGCACACATTCGCTGCCATTATTTCTCCAGCACCAACACCTTCTCCAGCAGAGTTCGAGGGTCCCGCTGTTGCTCCTACTAGCAGTGCCACAACGTTTCAAGTTGGCCTTCTCACTGCTCTTGGAGTTTTGGCTATGTATGTGGGTTTTCTCATGTAAATGAGACTATGTATGTGGGTTTTCTCATGTGAATGAGATTTACCCCCATCTCATGGTGAAGAAGTTATTGTGATTTGTGGATCTATTCTTTTGTGTAGTGAAAATATAATATTTTTCAAATAATTATATATCAAAATATGAGAGATAGCTTTATTAATTGAATAGAGCAGCTGCGTTAAAATTCATCTGCAATACATTAAGTCAGTCAGTCTGCTATTCTTTCCTTTTTATTTTCGGAGCTAAGAAAATAAAAATCATTACATCCACAAATTCCTTGTAAAAAAGGCGACCATAAGTTCCTCTGTCAGTGAGTGAAAAAACCGGAGACTGGGGAGCTTAGGAAACAGACCATTTCCCATCCCTATTATATGGATGTATGTTCCTTGTAGTTCTTATTAAGTGTACAAAGTCAGAGTAAAATAAAATTATTCAACTTACTTTTGACGCATATCACATTTTTTTCCAATGCAAATCGTTCTGCCATTAGAAAGTGAGTAGGAGCATCTTTTAGTTTTAGGATCTAAGTTATTTTATGGATCGGTTAAATATGTGATTCAAAATCTCTTCTATTTTTTATTCTTAATGATAAATCTTTTTTGGGTTCTTAAATAACATTTTTTAAGTTCCACAATTAATATGAATTTATAAATTTGATTTATTAATATTTATTTTAAAACAAATTTAAGTAATTAATTATATAAATATAAATTTTAATTATGAAACAAGTAATATTAAGAAATAGAAAAAATATTAATAATTAGAATTTTTATTTATGATTAAAAGTTAAATTGATGAAAAATACATAACATGATCGAAAAAACACAAACATTAAATTGAGAAAGAAAATTAAATTTAATTATTTTTGTCATTGACTAAAAAGCCTGATATTTTATTAATTCAATTTGAGTTAAAAACTGAAAAAATTGAGTCTGATATTTTATTAATTCAATTTGAGTTAAAAACTGAAAAAATTGAATCTCAACTTTATCATTTGAAAGATTGTGCATCATTAGAATTATTGAGAGACATAAGATGTTTCTTCAGTTGTTTGGTAGAGTCTGATATTTTATTAATTCAATTTGAGTTAAAAACTGAAAAAATTGAATCTCAACTTTATCATTTGAAAGATTGTGCATCATTAGAATTATTGAGAGACATAAGATGTTTCTTCAGTTGTTTGGTAGAATTAAAGGAAAAGTTTAAAATTTTTCATGAAACGTGATTGATTAATTTGCCTAAAATTTATTGGTGATAGTGATAAAAAGGAAAAAAAAAAAACAGAGAGAGAGAGATTTTGAGAATTTTTGTTCAAATGAGACATTTGGTAATTTTGTTACAAATTATAATATCTTATTAAATAAATTGATTTAGATACATTTGACAATTAATTGGAGAATTATTGAAATTGAGAAATTGAGAAATTAAGAATGAGAATGAGAAATTGTCTGCAAAATGAGATGACAATGAGACAATTTATAGAATTTATCCAAGCTAATTGTTATAATATTTTAATATGAAATAAAAATTACACAAAACTTATTAGACTGACTTGCAGGAGTGGCAAATGTAGGAAACGTTCACTGTTGAAGCTACTTTGATATGACTTTCACTTCAAGAAAATTTGGCAAGCAACGACACAGGTATCAGTTTCTCAAATTTCAATTATTATTTGTTATTTTTTTCCAAAACAAAAAAACATGTCTCCACCCCACCCTCTGCCCTCACGCATGCGATCTTGAGAGAGAGTTAACATTGTTATTGTTGCCCATGGATTTGTGAGAGAGCTTGTCAGGGAAGCACTTCAAAAGGGTGTCACGCTCTGGTGCGGCATCGACAATTTATTTAAACTTATTATTTTGATTGTTGTTTTTTATTTATTGTTGATTTTGATCAGGTGATGTTCTTCCGTTCTTTCTTCCCTTCCTCATTTCATTGGTTCCCTGTCAAAGTCATGTTAGGAAGAGAGATTAAAAAATCATTTTTTTTAAAGCGGTTCATATCGTGAAGGTTCTTTTGCAAGAAGGGATCCTTGGTGTTGCTCCAATGCTGGATCTTCACAAGAACGGTTGTGGAGTTTGTCCTCGTACAAGCTTACCCTATCCTGTAACACGAAAATCAACACTTTTAGCAAATGTTAAGGTTAGAAAAAGGTCAGAAAAGGCAGAATTATCAGAAACTCACAAGCTCTGATTTGATGGGATGATCATCTGGGTGGATCCCAGTACACCTTAGGTTCACCGAAGAGAATGAAAAAACAAAAGGGTAAGGTGGAATTCAAAGTCAAATGATGATAAAAAAAAATATGCGTTTTTTTAGATTACATGCAAGGAGGCTAGAGGTGATTTTGGCGAGGATGAAGAGGGAGTGAGCCCGTTGAAGAGGAGGGGTATTTTGGGGAGGGTTTGAGTGTCGGAGAGAGACAAAAACTCGTTAAAGTGCTTTCGGAGTTGTTGAAGGTTTGAGAGAGTGGTGTTGACTGAACCCATCACCGGTTCCGGAACTGCACCAATGTCACACAATCACCACTTCCTTTCACCATTTTCAAATTCGGAGGTTGGAGCAGATAGAGAGAGAAGTCGCTGTTACCAATGTCACACAATTACAATAGAATTGAAGAAAACAGACTTGTTGGGTGCAGGCAGCAGCCACTCCTTCCTTCGTTTTTCAACCTCAAACCGCGCCAATTGTTTTTTTGGTTTGGTTTACATTTACATTTTTGGGCCTTTCCTGGGATAAAAACTTGCTTAAATACATTTTTATTCCTTCTAATTTAGGATGTTTTTTTTTCTTGTAATTTTTATAAAATTATTTATTTTGTTTTTAGTTTTTGTAAATTATATTTTTTTCCTTATGATATTTTAGATAATCCTTTTTTCAATGTTTAAAATGATATTTAAAGTATTTTTAGGAACTAAAAATAATTTTGTAATGACTAAAAAATAACTGTAAGTTATAAAATAAAAAAAAATATTCAAACCTATAAAAATTTAGGGACAAGGGGAGTTTTCCTAAAATACATAACTTTTAGGCCTTTTTAATTTGTTTTAATTCGTCAATTGAAGCGCAAAGGAGACACAATTTGCTGAAGGGATTTTGTTCCCTAGATTAACATTCAGTCCTGGCTGCCAGCACCTTTTAAATATTGAATAGAAGTTTCTTAACAGTGCAGTAAAGGAGCTTATAAACCTTTTCCATTTTGTGAATTTGTGTGACTTATAGTTAAGATTGTTAGAGTTATAGACCCCTTATAGTCAGAGACCCTTAGCTTGTGTAATATAGAAATTAATTGTCAATGATTTCCTAAATGCCCACTTCTAAAGGCTTTCCTTTCATTTTCAAGCTTCTTTTCTTCTTCCACTTTGCTTTGGTTATATATTTACCATATTTTGCAGGTTGAAGAAAAGAGTAACCCGAGATATATATCCCAGGCTTCTTCCATCTCTGTTGTTCCTTTTTCTGTCTTCTGCAGGTATCGTTACTTTGCCTGCTTTCACAATGGAAATTATATTCATTATTTACTACTATTGGTTTATGGTTTTGTTCTAGTTGATGTGTATGTCAGTATTGTTATGGTATCTAGTATCTGCTGTCCCAGTAATTTTTTTAGTGTTTAGTTAGTGTTAATTCCTAATTAAATGGCAAGGCGGCTTAATGAAAATTAAGTCTCTTTGATAGCTTATGATGCTATATGTTTTGATGTGTTAAGGCTCTGCTGTTTCCATGACATTTTCCCAGGAAAATGTAGGACCTTTTTTATAAATAAAAAAATCAGAACTTTACAACTTTAAGTATATGGTGTCCTTTAAGTATTACAATTTTTGTGATAGTTGCGCTAAGTTTTATATAGGAAAAGCCCACAGAACAAATTAATCCCAAAGCTCCATATAAGTAAAATCATGTTAATCCCCCACTTCCTAGCAGAAAACATCGAATGAAAGAAGAATCAGAATTACAGTCTTCAATTAGAAAGTATTGTCATGTTTAAGGCTGTTTAACGTATTGTCATGTTTTAAGATTAACTTAACTAAAATAAACAGCCCTTTGGTATAAACTTGAAAGAAAAGAACTTTAACAAAACTGTCAAAACATGAAAGCACTCTGCTCATAAATTATTTGGCAAACCAGGGACTGTAACCTTAGTTAGTGTCCGCATCTTTTCTTTTTTGGCATTCTGAAAATGAGATAGTGCTACCTTATGTACATACTGTAAAATGGCATTGGGACCGAGTCTTTTTTATGTACACTGTATTTTGAAGAACTTAAATTGCACTAATTTCATGTTTTAATACGAATCACAAATAGTGTTACCTTTTTCTTCTTTTTTCCTATCCTAACGCTAGTTATTGTTTTGCTCATTTTCAAGACCTTGTTTCATGCAATTAATTATATTTTCCATACTCATTTGAAACACATCTGCTTTATTCTTTTTTTGAATTGTTGTAATTTGTCAATTGAAGCACTACGGTTGGTTTCTTTATGAATCTGACAAAGTTTTTTTAATTAGGTGCACAAATCACAAAACATAAAGTTTATTTGTTTGCATTCCAACAGCAACTCATAATCGTTACGGCTTTCTTTTTTACAGGTTATAGCTCTGAATGGTTCCCAAATAGTTGAGACTTGCGGATGAACTCTACATTGATGATGGCATCAACTTTAATTTAGCTTTTAAACTTGCATAAAATCTACTTGACATTCTAGGACTAGGCAGGTTGACTGTTGTCTTGGATTATTTACGAGCAAAAGAAGAGAAACTGTTGTTATATATCTCAAGTGATATCTTAGCTTTCAAATTGAATAGTTGTTATTTTTGTGGCTATTTTTTTGGTAGTGTAAGTATAAGAAAAACTAAACAAAGCAAAAGAAACTACACTCTAATTAAGCTAATGATGGCAAATTGATAGGAGTTTTTGATCCTTTTTTATGTTTTAGTTTTTTTTTTTCATTTTGGAAAATATATATTTTTTATGCTTTTTGTTTTAGATTTATATTTTTAAAATATAATTGGAGAAGAACATATATATATAATTTTTTTATATTTAGAAATAATCTGAAATAAAATAATTATAAAAAAATTATTCCAAATAAAATATTTTATAAATGAAAGAAATTTAATTGTTTTATTTAAATGTAATTTTTTCAAAGTGAAGAAATTTGGTTATTTTATCAAAATAAGAAATTTTAGAAATAAAAATAATAATAATTTCCTTATTCAAACAAGAATTTTTAAAATGAAAGAATTTTAATTGAAGTAATTAAAGTTTTTAAAATTTAACTATTTTGTAATTCTAAAAACATTTTCCATGAAAAAGGAATTTGGTTCGATAAAAAAATTCCTTAGCGTCGCTGGCATTGATTACCCAGTCATCATTATCATTTGCTGAACAGTAGATAGCAATCAAAACCAAATTTAATCAATATCGTAAAACTTATGAAATATATTTTTTATATTTCAAATTAAAATGAGAAAAAAAATAATTAATTTTTAATTGTACTAACTAATTCTAATTGTGATATTTTTTATATGCCACATCAACATGTTTCAGTGTTACGTGCATATGTCAAACTTGCCATGTTAGTTGCCACAACAGTACCTAAGTGTTGTGCCAGATACATATATCATTAAAATATCACGTTGATAATCAATAAGATTTAGCATAACTAATAAATGGTCAATTTTTTTAAACATGTTTATAAGAGTTTGATTATTTGACCGTGATGTCTACATTTTGAGAATTAGTCCTATGATTTCTGACTGTAAAAATATTTTGTTTCCAGCACCAATAGAAAAATATCACATGGACAAATTTCATTAAAAAAATTATGTCAAAAATAGGTAAAAAAAATTAAAAGGAACAAAAATTAACCATTTGTGAAACTATAGAAACTAAAAGTAGATTTAAGTCTTTATAAAAAAAGAGAAAAACAAGTACTTTTTAGAGAGAGAAAATGAGTAAATTAATTTTTAATTAGAAAAGAAAAATCAGTTCTCCCTTTTCATTTTTGTTAGCAATAATTCTGATTTTAAGCATTTTTTAGTCCCTAAGGATATTGTATATAAATGCATCATTGCATCAATGAAAAT
>PYAF01001757.1:866558-881460 GCA_007407185.1 Glycine tomentella
AACTTTTAAAAACCGTTTTCGAAGAATGCTAAACCACGACGGTTAATACAAAACCGACTTCGATTAGCTGTGGTGTTTTAATCGAAGACGGTTGCGTGGTTAAACCGTGTTTGATTTGAGCCGCTTCCTTATCTACTACGGTTATTTAGAACCGACTTCGATTGGGCGTAGTGAAATCGGCGCTTTCTAGTAGTGATATCAAGTTTCTATTAAGGATATTTTAAGAATAATCTTATTTTTTTACTTGAGATTACTAACTAAATTTCTTAATTAGTATAAAAATAATTATTTTTTGTTTACATATGAGTCGAGAGTAGAGTTAATATTTTTTTTTTTTATAGGAAAAAAATACACTTAAATATATTTTTGATTCTTAATATATAGTGGAATTTTGTGTTTGATTATAAATTTTTTCTTCTCATTTGTTTTCTTATACACATGATATTAATTAAATGATAAAGTGTTTATTAAATATTTGGTAATTTATATTATTAAATAATTTCTCAGTTTATTTAAAAATTGTTAGAATCAATTTGTTTCCTTCTTTTTCTTTATTTTTAACTTTTCTATGAAACATCTTCAGCACACTGCCTTCATCTTTACATGTTCTTCATCTTTCTCACACATCACAATCACATCATTACATTACAACAATGGACTCAACAATCGCCTCCAACGAGGTTGTCCACGAGTTCCCCCGCCTCCTCTGTGTCTACAAAGACGGCTGTGTCGAGCACCTCCTTGGCACCGAAACCATCCCTCCCGGCACCGACCCTTGCGCCGCCGCCAATCCAAAGACGTCGCCGTCCGCCTTTACCTCCCTCTTCCTCCGTCGCAAAAAAAAAAAACCTTTTGATATACATCCATGGCGGCGCGTTCTGCGTATGCACCCCCTATAACCCCACCTACCACCACCACCTCCACGTCGTCTCCACTGCCACCAACGTCGTTGTCTCCTCCGTCCACTGCCGCCTTGCCCTGGAATACCCCCTCCCCGCTGCCTACAACGCCGCCTGGGAGGCCCTCTAGTGGGTCGCCACCCACTCCGCCGCCACTGGCTCGGAGCCATGGCTCAATTCCCACACCGATCTAAACACTGTCTTTCTTGTCGGCAATAGTGCCGATGCCAACATCGCCCAACAATGCCGCTACACATTTCCTTGAACGCACTCTATTTTTTGTTGATCTGATATCGTTGTAGTTCTGAGGCGGGTCCCGTTTGCGGCTTGTGGTACCTAGGGTTGGTTCGTGATATGGTATCATTGTAGTTTTGGGGTTGTTTTTCGAATTTCCATGTAGGGGTAAGAAATAGAAGAGGGCAGAAGAGAGAGAAGTAAAAAAGAAGGCTGAAATAGGAAAGAGAAAGAAATTTTTTAAATTATGACAGAGATTAAAACAAAACTACTTTTCAAATATTATGAACCATATGTAAAGAACTTTTTTATTACGATTCAAATATAAAATCCAACTATACATTATAAAAACATATTTAAGTCCAAAAAAATATTATTAATAAAGGAAAAGTAGTGTGTGAAGGGTCCACATGGCAGTACTGGAGTGGGTGTTGGCGATTTCGAGTGTGGTACCTTGCGTAGTTGCAACGAAGGGAGTTGATCAAAATCGTATTCCTCACCCTCACTTCTCACTTCTCACTTCTCACTTGTTGCGATCTTCTTGCTTTGCATCTCTAACTAACCAACATGGTGCCACTTCTTCAACCAACAAATTGTTTATTTGCTTTCGACACAATCATTAATTTTTCATGTTACTTAGGTTTTCGATTTTTCCATCATGTCTAGTCTTATCATTACTTCTTTTTAATTTCCCACATATTCCGTGAAAATCTTCAAAAATTTTACTGATTATTTCGTGTTTCCATTCCATGCTCTTGTGATTATATTCATTGCGTACTTGTATATATTTTTCTCTTATTTACATTTACCGAATGTAATTTTTATATTGTGTATTTTGTTTGCAAATGTGTAGGCAAATCGCCACACAATTATTCTGATGCAGGCCTCTACCAACCGGGCAACTAGGACATTTATGGATTTTGAATCAATAACTCAGGCCATGGGTGGTATATGCCTTACGCTTACATCTTCTTATACCTTAGCTTGCTCAATTTTATTTTATTTTTGCATTTTTTTTCTTTCAAAATCAACTCCAAAACATGTTTATTGATTTAATCGTTATTATTATTATTATTACTTTATTAATATTAATACTAGTATTTCTTCCATGTTTCTCTTATGCATGCTTTGGTTTTGCTTATAAAGCTTGAGTATAATAATACTTTGTGCAACCTTATCAACTGGAAAAAATAATGTCAGGTCCAAATGCTCAGTCTTTTGAAATTTGTAAATTCTCTTTTGTTGGAAATTACTGGTCCAAAAGAAAGTGCTTAGTAGCCTAGCTTGCAAATTTGGTTTCATGTACACATTCTTATTATCAGGAAATAAGCACCTATTGAAGTTAATTTCATGACATAATGGACATCAATATATACATCTGCAAATAAAATTACAATGTTAAATTGGAGAAGGAACACAGTCCTGCTAAACTGAATAATTATGATTAAAATACATAAAATAGTGGATAACACACTAATAGTAGATAATTTAATGTCGATAGCAAAACTTTGGAGATTAGAGTATCTTCAATAGAAGGTGCTTTGGTGGATTTCTAAGGATAAGAAATTATTTCTTAGAAGAAACTCTGCATTGGAGAGTATCTAAGTGACATGAGGGTTCTTTCACAAAAAAATTAGGTTTCTAATATAAGTGACCCTTTCTACTGTTTCTTATTTTTCAAACATTACCAACTAAGAGGATTTTTTGAAATTTCTTGCAATTTTTTACATTGGAACAAAATTTTGTAAAAGTTCTTATGAATGACATAACATGTAAGAACTACAAAAATATAAGTAAGAGACTTTAAGAAACTCATATAAGCACTTTCCATTGGAGATACTCTTAGTACTCCCTCTAAACTCGTATAAGTAAAAAAGTAATATTGTATGTTTTGGATTTAAATATAAGCAAATATAACTAATTTTGTCTTATTTAATATTATCATTCTTAAAACACCTTTCATTTAATTCTAATTCTATTTTTAATGACTCCTTATTTATGATAGTGGGTTCCAATAAAGAACATTTTAGAAATAACATTATTTTTTGCTTGAGATTAAAAAAATTAAATGGTGTTAACTAAGTTTCTTAATTAGTTTAAAATTAGTTATTTTTGCTTATATATGAACCAAAGGGAGTAGTTCATAAGCTGATATAAGCCATCAAACAGCTGTTGAACGGTTGGAAGTAGTAGCAGTATTAGCAAGAAGCTGAATCCACAACTCAAACCTGTGGCTGTGACATCTGGGTCTCATGTTAATAATTCAATATGTTAAGACAGTTGAAGTAGTTGTACTAACAAGAAGCTGATTCGACAACTCAAACCTATGACATTTGGGACTCTTGATAACACTTCAACCATTGTGTCAAGGTATCGCTTGTGGTGTGTGCGTGCGGGAATGTGTGTGTATGAAAGGGCACTGTGGCAAACCTGAAAAAAAAAAACAAATAAAAATGGATATGAATAGATGGTTGACTTATAATGGTGATTTTGTTACTCTTTGTCATTGCCAATGATTTTACATGGATCAAAACTGTTAGATTAGTAGAAACTTCAATCTCGTGTTTATGCAGGCATATGTGCATTGTATGAAAGGAAATTGAAGGAGTTAAATCCGACCATCAGAAATCTCTCTTATGATATCGTGGATCTCTACAACTTCATAGATGGTCTTGCAGACATGAGTGCTCTAGTGTATCTCTCTCTCTCTCTCTCTCTCTCTCTCTTTCTAAGTCATGATTCTTGAGCAATAAGCATGCATTACACTCTGACAGATTAGTTAGTACAAAGTATATATCTATGACTTATCCGTGTTTTATGATTTGAGACTTTATAGAAAAAAGGTAGGAAAAAAAAAAAAAAAGAAAAAGCGAGAGGATATACCAATAACCAATTGCTTTGTATTCTTTACAATTCCGGACAAGGTTTTCCTGCTCAGTAGTACATTGCTCATTTCACCTAGCTTTGATCATGAGCTAGAAGCTTAATCTGTTAAAGGTTCTGTTCCTTGCGACATTCAGATTGAAATGTATGACTTCTAAGAAAAGTATAACGAATCATATATTTGTTGGCTTTGCTGAAATAGAGACTTTGCTTTATTTTTTTTTTTCCATGAGAAAATTGATAGTTTACCCTGCCAATCTTAAACCCTTAGAAGAAAAAAGAGCTTAGTAATCTCCCCCCACCCCCTCCCCCACACACACAAAAAAAAATTCCTATAAAGAAATCCCCCTTTTGATAAGAACATGAAGAAATCATGGTATTGCTGCATCATATGCTATCTTTACCTGCTATGACCATTAACAAGAAAATTTTCAAAACGATGTAGCATCTTATAATACCTAAACTCAAGTCTACGTATTGTGTTTGCCGTGACAGTGACTACCATGGCTGTTTGGTTTCTACTTGCAGTTATGATCATTCGAGTCGTGCTTACGTGCCACATGATCGACAGTGGATTAAGCAACGAACATTTCAACATTTGAAGAAATTGGCACGTTGATTGATGTGTTGTATCGTTTAATAATCCAATTTCACGCGATATAACGTAAAGATAATCAAGAAGTGTAGAACATTGTTCATATATGTTATTATGCGGGCTATGCTCTAGTCTGTATGTTGTTTAACATAACAATTTAACTTCTCTTGAATTGGACAAATGGCAGAGATGCTTTCTAAATTGTTCTCATTTACATCTTGATTATTGAACTTAAATACGATTTAAAGAAGAAAAAAAAAACAATTTTAAATGATACAGAGAGACTCATTTTCTATTTAATATACCGATGCACATCTTATCGAATAAGATATGCACTGTTATTAACTTAAACGCTACTAAAGTTGCATACACACAATGAAGACCAAGTTCCACCGAAGAAATTGAAGTCAAGAAGCGTTCAAATTTAATCAGCCAAACTTTGAAGTTTCTGGCCTAAGTGTGATATGACAACAAAAGCATAGTCACCATCGCACACTAGAAGAATTTTGCCACTGACTAACAGCGTAGTTATGAACTTAGATCCATCAAGAAAAAAAATTCAATGTTAGTAATTTAGTATATGCTTGCACTGTACACAGCCACACTACGATGTGCATTGTTTCTAAGATTTTGCTAGCGATGAAAAGGAAAATCTGGACAAGGAAAAGTTCAAAAATTTATAAGCTATATACAGTTTCATGTGGCTTTCCTTGACGAAGCTTTCTAAGCAACCACTTCTTTCGCAAAGAGATATCCAAAGCTAAAAATATCTTTGCCTTTCTCTCATCTTCCAACAGATCACACGCATCCATTACTAAGTCATCATCTACGTCTGGCATAGCTCGAAGTGCACTTAAAGCATCGTCAAATGATGTATTGTTGTTGTTCTCTTTATCATTCATCAGTGCCTTAACAGCACTAGCCATCTCAGACAAAGCTTCTTTCATTCCCAGCTTCTTTTTGGGAGGTCTGGAGTCTCGTGACATCGTATTAGGCCTTTTTCTGACATGCTGTGTTATTTTAGTGTTGCCACTCAATTCCAAATCCCCACATGTTCCATTTGTAGCCATTTTGTCAGGGCTTTGTTTATCTTGAGATAATATTTGAGTGTCACCAGTCACCTCCAAATTCCCAGAGGTTCCAGATGTCATATCCATATCCACATCTAAATTTCCTGATGTTCCAACGGCAACAATCTCAATTTCATTGCTGCTACTTACAACCAAATTCCCAAATGATCCATCCGCATCTATTTCCCTTGCCCTGCCCGGATCCTGGTTTGTTATGCCAACACTGCTAACATTAAGCAAACTTTCATTTGTTTCATTGATATCCATTTCAATGGTAAAATCATTTGCTTCCATCAATTGAAGCTGCTCCAGATCACTCACTCTTACATCTGATACTTCCATTAATTTGTTTCCAAAAATCTTGCACAAATCATGGAAAAGATACAAACACTTGTTTTTATACGAGATGGCATCTGGGTGGTCCTGCAAATATCATTCAGCAACAAGTTGCAATCATAAGATTTTGAAGAAACAGTAGTAGCAACCTGTTCCACCATAGGCCCCTATGCAAGCAGACACATCTAATCAAGAAAATGGGTACTTGGAAGTGAGGAGGATCAAGAGTATTAGAGAACTAACAGAAGTAAGAAATAGAGATAACTGCAAGATAGAAGATAGTATCAAACAAAGAACTCTGTCAAAGGAGAGAGGACCAAACCTTAATGTATGCATCCCAGACATCATCCTCAGCATTTAACGTTTGTAGGGTTTCATTCCATGCAAATTCACTGTGACTGAGAATATTGCTGATGTCATCATGTTTTTTCATCAAGCAGAAATATTGATCCATTAGAACCTGCTTATCAGATTGGAGTCCCCATCTAGCATTAAATGCTTGGACCATGTGCATCCAAGCTTCCTCATTGAATAAATGGTCAATCCTATTTCCTCTATTTACTTGCTCAATCATAAGGTCAACAAGATAGCGTTCCATTGATTCTGTCCACTCTATTGTAGAACCAGCATCATAAACATTTGATAAAAAGCCATTCTTCTGTTCACCTTCAAATTAGAAATATCCATAAGAATCCGGAACACCAAAAAGTTTATTTGGAAAATACTTGATTCCCAAAAGATGCCAATGAAAATTGACCCTATTGGACATTTCACAAGGATAGTGGTACTATTGTGATAAACAAGATATATTCAATATCAGGCGTTGCTCGCCTTCCTATACAAGTGTAATAGTGTGTTTCGGTAGATGTATTAGAACTTAGAATGTGATACAACAAGAAGATCTGGGGTTCTATTCTATTAATGTTTGGCGCATTTGAGAAAGGGGGGGCAGGATATGAGGTTAAAAAAATGATACATTTCCAATTCCATTCCATCTTCCCAGGAAAAATAAACAAAACTACCCAAAGTGTAACTGGTTTAATTGGTTTGGTCGAGAATTTGGACATCCCATTAGCCAGGAACAAAAGCAAAGAGCTAAGGAAGGAAGGAATACATGATTGCCAGTGGAGGTTAAAGAAAATAATACGACACTCGTTTATTGCTTTAATATTTAAAATTTAGGTGTAATTTGTGAGATGCCCCTGAACTTTTTGATATTGAATTGATGCTAACAGAAGTTAACAGGTAGTTGGGATGTAAAGGGTACTAATAAACACAACCATGCCACATTTATCAATCTACCGGCCTGTGTTATCCAAGATAATGCCTTACTGTTGCAAGTAATGTGAAAAACAAACCTGTTATATACATCGGTAATTCACTACTGAGATCTGCATTATGTGCTAAATGGACGTATCTTGCATCAGAACTTTCCGCTCCAAATATAACACACAATTTCCAATAGTCTGGCAAGGTTTTAACTCTAAGTGATCGAGCTTCAGGGTGTGCCTGCATAAATTATATGTTAACTTAATTATAGAACAATATGAGTCATAAGACACATGATCAGAGTGGAAAATGGGTCACCTTTGTATAAGCATCCCAAACATGATCTTCTGCATCAATCATTTCTCTTGTATCATCCCATGAGAACCCACCCTGCTGAAGAAGATGGTCTACATCATTGAACTGTTTCCTGAAATGTTTGTAACGATTCTTCAGAACATCTTTGTCGTATTGAGATTTGAATCGTTCATTGAAAGTTGTAATCATGTCATTCCAAGCTTGGGCAATGAATGTCTGCCCAAGTCTATTTCCATGTTTGACCTGCTCCAATAACAAATCAATGAGGCATTGATCCATTGGGGGTGTCCAATATGTTCTAGTACGATCAGTGCCACTTGGGTTGTGACTTCCTTTTGCTTCACCTTCAGAAAGATACACGACCACAGAGGTAACTACTCAGTTCTCCAAAGATCTTATGGCCTAAAATATGAATTATAACATATTCAAGAAATGACAAGTGCAACAAGGGGATCACAAATACAATCTACCCATGCTAATTATGTAGGTCATTCAAACATTTACACATCTCATAATTAGATTCATAAATATAAGTTTCTAAGAAGTTAAAAATTATAATATCTAGATAACAAATACATCCTAGGTATTTCCATGCCATAAACGCATGAAGTGACTAAGTGACAATTGCAATAAGGGGATCTGAAATTCCCCTTGGGAGTTGAGAATTTAAAACCCTCATGTTCCAAACAAATTCTTATAGCCTTTTCACACAAAAAGATTCAGGAAATATTTATGAGTTTGTTATGGCTCAATACAAGTATAATATATTGGATGATTTTCCATGAGTTTTGTCATGATCATTATGGAAAAAATAGTTAATTTTCTTTAAAATAAAAAATAGAAGCAAGATAATAACATAATAAATTGAACATGCTGATAAAAGCTTTTCATTGCTACTCACCAGCCTTTGTTTCTGATATGACATCTTCATGATTTTTCTCCTGTTGCAAATTAGTGATCTCATTTTCAGCCACATTTCTGAATATTAATTCTAAATCACGATAGTTTGGCAAAGTTTTCGATCTATATGTTCGTGCGTGCGGATGTGCCTACAAGAATTTTAAGTCAGTCAGAACCAGGAATCTTGTACATTATATACTCCTCAATCACTTCACACACTCAGTCTTCTTGATCACATACATACCTTGACATAAGCGTTCCAGACATCATCATCAGCCAAAAGCATTTGTTGTTGTTCATCCCACAAAAAGCCTTGTTTTATAAGATTTGTTATATCACAGTAATATTTCAACAGTTTCTTGAACCGATTCTTTAAAACCCTTCTACCATGTTGACATCCAAACTTAGCATTAAAGATGGCTAGCATATCGGTCCAAGCATTTTTATTGAATCCATTATCTACTTGATTTCCCCTACCCAACTGATCCAGCAAAAGCTCTATAAAAAACTGGTCCATAAAAGCAGTCCAATCTGTCTTGGCACGCTCACTACTCAGTACAGCAATGCTTCCCATTCCATCACCTACAAGTCACAGAATACATAATTAACATTAGCATTAAGCTCCCATTACTATTGGACAATTAGTTAGTTTCCTTGCACATGTTACACTAATCACCAGAAAAAACAATGTTGCTAACAAAAGAAGATAGTATACGCACTAACAGTCTAAAGGGTTTTTACTGTATTTGTCATACGATAAGTTCGTTGGATTTTACAATAACTACTTTAAATATCCTACCTAACATGGTTTCTGATAGGTTGACAATGTAAAACTTTTTACATGAGTCTAACTTAATCTCTATTCTGATTTAGTTTCAACTGCAATGCACATTATATGCACAAAGTGAAAGCAAAACTCACCCAAATGTTGTCCTTGTACTTGATCATCAAGGTTTACATCATGGCTAGATAAACTATATCTTCCATCAGCAACAGTGTGGCCATATATAACACACAAATCATCAAAATTGAGCACTGGTTTTGTTCTGTAGCATCTAGCATCAGGGTGAGCTTTCAAATAAGCATCCCAAACAGAATCATCAGCAGCAGCCACAACCATTTGCCGGGTAGCATCCCAGGAAAAACCAAAGTGAGAAAGAAGGCTCTTGACATCATTGAACTGCTTCCACAAATTGGTGTAGCGTGTTTTCAAGACATCTTTGTCGTACTGAGAACCAAAGTTATCATTGAACGAGGTGAGCATGTCTGTCCATGCTTGCTTGTTGAAAGTGTGGCCAACCCTGTTCCCTCTCTGCAAATGCTCCAACATGAGATCAATGAAATAGCGTTCCATCAATGGAGTCCAATGCGTCCTTGATCGTTCGGTGACATTGCTTGAACCACTCTGGTTTTGGCCACTCATTGTTCTGTTCCTTGCAAAGCACCAAACCAACCTTGTGTCTGTGTTTGTCAGCAGCGTCGTGAAATTTTAAGAATTTACAACAACAACAACAATAACAGTGCCCACAAACATAACATGCATTTCAACCAAAAAAAATCACGACTTTCGAGTTTGAACCTAAAAGGGGTGGAAAAAAGTTTGGAGCTTTTACCGGTGGTGATGATGTGTGACTCGACTGAGAGAGGCAGAGTCCAAGTTTGCACAATGTTGAAAGCTTAACCCTAATCCGGAATAAGGCGCATAGCACTCTGTTTGGCTATACCGGCAATAATCAAATGGGCTATGGGCTGGGGTTCTATATTCAAATAGATTCACCAAATGCTAAAAATTATCTTCCAATTTTAAATTATTAATTGTATTTTTTTTAATTTTTACTATTCAAAATATGCTTTTATATAAAATCTTTATAATCCTAGATTTTTTACATTCCATCTTTATTGTTCTCTAAAGTCTAAATGTACACAAAATGTGACCCATTTTTTCTAGTAATAAATATCTGAAGGTACTCTATCCATCCATAGTTCTTGAGTAAATTTTTATTTTGGTGTATGTCATTGTTCCATTCTTTTAGCACCAACTAGAATTGGGTCGCATTATTTCACTTTTTCCTGCTATATATATATATATATATATATATATATATATATATATATCCTCTTGTAATTTTAGAAAAAATATACTTTCTTTGAAATATTTTAGATAAGACTCTAAAATAACTTATTTGTCATAAATCGCATATCACAATAGAACAAATCTAGTACAAAACAAAGTTTACTTCATAAGCTAACGATGACCATGTCGTAAATAATGTTGTTTTGTTTTATTCGTAGAGGGGTTGAATTAGATTTGCTACCAATCTAACGCCAACAAATAATATTTGAATTATATTTGCTATCGATCTGTCACCCAAAAATATTTGTATGGAAACAAATTTGACATAACAATATCCCTGTTGAACCAAAGGATGAACGTCTTTGGAGAATAGTGCGTAAAGGAATAGCATCGTCAAAGAAGGAAGAGATAAAACGATCAAAGAAAAAGAAGAAGGGAACTGAAAGAAAGAAAAGAAAAGAAGGGAACTCAAAGAAAGAAAGAAGAGAAATATTTCAATGGGGGAAAAGGATAAAAGCTATTCATGTAAAATTATTACAAAAAAATGTTTATCTAATAATAAAAAAATATGTTTACAATTGCCTGGATTCATAATAGTCTTTACAAGCCCGAATTAGTTAAGAATTTTGCCGCATGAAATCCACGTATTTAATGGGAATGAAAAGTTTTTTTTTAAACCACAAATATCCTTCAATGGAATAGAGAAAATCATGATCGAATAGGATAAAGCCACCAGAATAAAGCATTTTTTAATTACTTATATTTTCAATCTTTTTAATAAGATTAGTTTGTGATTTTAATTTTGAAATAATTTTTATTTAAATTTAACCTTATAATTTTTTATTCTTACAGTCTTCTCATGACATTTGAGTGAGAAAGCAATTATCTAGTTGATTTAGCATTTTATGTTATGTAAGAGCAACTTTAGTGCAAGATCTTGAGTAAGGATCTTGAGCTCAAAATCTGGTCTTCACTAGATCTTCCAATAAAGGAGGTAGAGAGATATCCAACATGGAGAATGAGTTCTTGTAGAAGAACCCTTAAGATCTGCACATTGTTCAAAAAAGAATAAATTTTTTTCCTCTTTCTCTCTCCCTAAGATCTCAAAATAAGATCTACCATTAAAGAATAAAATAGGAGGGATCTTGAGAGATCTTCAATCCTACATGGCACTATGGGGTCTACCAAAAAGTGGTCTAAGATCCTAATTTGAGATCTACCACTAAAGATGCTCTAAGACCGGTTAAGAGTAAGACTATTAAAACTCGAGATTTAGAACCATCGATAGAAAAATATTTGTTAATATATATATATATATATATATATTAATTAGAAAAAAAAAGTCTGCTTTCTTATTTAAAATAAAAAATGTGACGTTACTTATGAAAAATATGCTTATTGAATTATAATTCGTGATTAGCAATTTCTATTGTAATTTATTAAGAGCATTATTTTTATTGTAATTTACCGAAATTGTAGAAATAAAATCTTATTTTCTCATAGGCATGCTTTATTTCTGTAATTGAAATATTCTCTCATCTCCTCCCTCTCATTCTGACGGCTTTCTACGTTTGAAAGTTTTATTTTATATTTATATTTATGATCTAAATCTACATTTTGTCTGCATGATATAGTTAGTCATGTGAATCCTGTATTTTATTCTTGCTTTCCATTTATGTTCCTATTTTTTTAGTCTCTTTCCTCGTACTCGTTTACACCCCTTATATATATATAGATATATAATTAGAAAAAAGTCTAATATATTTCCTTCTTATTTAAAATAAAAAATGTGACGTTCCTTATGAAAAATATGCTTATTAAATTATAATTCGTGATTAGGAATTTCTATTCCAATTTATTAAGAGCACTATTTCTATTGGGTCGTTACTAATCACTTAAGAAGACTTTCTTTTATAAAATTATAGACGGTCCTTTTAATATTAATATAAAAATAAAGATAAACCAATTTTTTTATTTTTCCAAAAAGAAAATTATCAAAAATCACTAGTTCTAGATAGATAATATTTTTTAGGATTATGCCAGATAGATCATTAAGATATGTTTTGTTGAGTTAAAAACAAAAAACAAGTAGAGTGGAAACGTAAAAAAATATTTGAAATCATTACAACTCAAAATGCTTGTTCATTATTCACGTCTAAATAGCAATGAAGAAATATATGTTTTTTTAAATAAATAGTTATATTTTTTTATAGATTAATTTAGTTATAATTAATTGTTTTTTATATGTAAAGATCGAATATAGGTATCATGGGCTCATATCGGCTCATGCATAAGACTTAACTAATTGAGCTACACTCATTGGTTAGTTATAATTATTTTGATGATTAAAAAGTATTTATTATTAACCTTTGTGAATGAAGTAAATTTATGAGCGCTACACTAGAGATTAGCAATTTAAACCTTTTTATTACTATTATTTGCATATTCTTTTTACTTTTTGTTATTGTTTGTGAAACTCTAACATGCTTGACTTCGATTGCACCAGTCCAAATATCACTGCGTAAACTTAAATATGTATTATTAAGTGTTAAATAACATACCAAAATAGTCCCTTAAATATTTTTTAAAATTCAAATTAATCCGTAGGTGTTAGTAAAATTCAAATATATTGACAAACCTTATTTCCTTTATTTACCCACTGATAAAAATATATATAATGGTAAATATTCATTGCTTTCCAAAAAAAAAAACCCACAAATATTCATCAATAATTTAGAAATTACTTGTATTATTTTATTACTTTTAAGGACTATTTAGAAAAGAGGGTAATAATTAGGAACCAAATTGATGGTTTACTTTTATTAAAATTAAATAATGTAAATGATTATATTTCATATCTCTTCCTTTTATGATTCTGTAGTCTGTACTTACTTAACTCCATCAATAAAAATGATTAAAATCTCTGTCTCTTGATCGACACAACCCCAAAATTCATTTAGTTTCTCTTGAAAAACTGAATATAACTTAATGCATGAGATATTTAAGTAGTTATTAAAAAAAGCTTATAATAAGTTCAAGATGTGCGAATAAAAATTGTCCTACTAAAATCTGTTTGAAAGTTTTAGACAGACCTAACAGTGTGTGTAATATCCGCAGACAAGGAATTCAGCCAAAAAAAAAACCCACATACAAGAAAATATTGTGGGCGTGCTTTATAGACACCGAGAAGTAAGATTGAATGGTATGGTTGGTATAGTGCTTCACATTTATTCATTGCCCTATCAACCATTATCATTAAACATTCCTAACGAGGTAATTGAACTACTAAATGTATTTTTTTTCTTATTTGTCTACATATTAGACTTGCGTGATGAAAACCCTTCTACTAATGTTCCATAATCAGGTAGGTATCTTATTTTGAAACATTGATACATTGATAGGAATATATTTCGCAAGACATTTAAGATAATTTTATTTTTTTATCAATTATTGAAAAATTTGTTTGACTGATTTTATACATCACTTAAAAATTTAATAAATTAACTTTTAAATTTTTAATTTTCAACTAATAGCTAAGTTTCTAACTACTTTTTTTATTATAACCTAAAATATGTGGCTTGTACGTGCAACAATTGTTTCACACTCTTCTTTCATTGATATGAGTTGCCCTTGGCCCTTGATTTTTTATTAGTCACGACTTTGATTTCAGAGATTTATATATAATTTAGCAGGGAAGATAATTTAATTACGCAAATTGCAGAGCAATTTTATTAATTTCTCCTTGAAAGTGGCTTGTACTCAAATAAGATAACCCAAATTGGAAATGCAACGAAATCCCTTTCTTAAGCAATAAAAGAAATTAAAATCAATCAGAGGAGCAAGATGAGATGCATGAAAGAGAAATCCAATCCCGTATCCAGAATTCGGATAGAGGAATTTTATTAATATTATTAGGGATTTAAGGGTGATTGAGTTCAGTTACGGAAACAGATAATGTCACATGATAGAGTACAAAATACACTTAGGTTATCATATGATTAATTGAGAAGACGAGCAACGACAGGGTACTTAGCTTGGAATTTGTTCTCCCAGTCGTTGAGAACGCCGATCTCCTTGTCAGAGAGGCCGTCGAGGGAGGGGGAGATGTCGTCATCGTTCTTGCTCATCTTCGCCAGGGCTCTGCTGGCGTCTTTGCCGGCGAACATGGCGTAGGGGCCGCCGGGGCCGTAAAAGGATTTTCCGGTGGTGACGTCGTAGACGCGGCCCTTCACCGCCACATAGATCGGCTTCGATGGGTCCGTCCCGTTGTATTGGCTCAGCTGCTGGGGTGTCAGTTCCATTGTCTTTCGCAGCGTTGATGAGATTG
>PYAF01001757.1:893001-914030 GCA_007407185.1 Glycine tomentella
TGCCATCCATGGTATAGACACTCGAGCCTTCCATCAATCAACTGTCCCTCAGATAGTTTCGCTAACCTGAATTGTATAAAAAGATAAGGTCCAGCATTTGATAAGCATGACAACCATCAACCAGTCAAGCTACAAAATTTTCAGTAATTGAGAAAAGCTAAGCACCTAATTTAATTATGCTATTTGCAATCACTGGAATTATAAAACTTAGATACAGTATTCTAAGTGTGTTTTAGATATTTTTCTCTAATTAGAATTTAAGTTTTCACTTCGATAAGTTGCAGAATAAAAAACAACTCTACTTCTTATAAGAGAACGACACTAAAAACACTTGCGAAACTGCATGTAAGTTTTACCGTGACAAACATTGTCAACCATCAACCAGTGAAGCTACAAAATTCGGTAACTGAGAAAAGCTAAGCACGTAATTATGCTATTTGCATTTACTCAAAGGAGTACCCATAAATCAGTTCTTTAGGTACTTTAGTACAGTCCTCCATTAGAATCGGAATTTCACTTCAATAATCTGCGTAATAGTAAAAATTTGCACGATTGACGCAATATTCTAATTCTGATTGAACAACTCTAAACACTCATACATGTAACTACATCAAAGTATTGTCGCCAAATTTCATGGTTATTTATCGAAGCAAAACTCTAAATCTGATCTCTATAAACACACAAGTAACTGTCTACAAAATGCAGGTGTGACCAAAGATGAAAATAAAAAACAAACTGAATCATAAGCAGTGAGTGACCTGTGGGGGCAGCGATCTTCGTAACAGTGAAACTGGCCATTGCCATCCTTGAACAACACGAGCTGTTTATCAAACACTCTGAGACCCAAAGGTGCATCTTCGGGCACATTCTGAGTAAGATACAAAGGGTACCATTCCTGTGTCCAGTCATAGTCCCCTTTTCTCTCCTCCTCGCTGGTGGGGCCCACAAGAACCGCGTTATCTGCTTTGATGTCTGCAGTGGCGCCACACCTGGGGCGCTTCAATCTGAGTGATGATGGTTTGAATGAATATTGGGAGCATAGAGTCCAATGTTGTAGGACTTGGTTTGGTGGAGCTGAAACTCGCAGAGGGAGAAAAGATCGAGTGGAACACAGAAACGGATTCACCAACGCCATGTTAGACAACATAAGTGAAGAGCGAAGAAGGTAGCAGAAACACAAACTAATACGAGGAAGAAACACAAGACAAGAGACTTGCACGTTTCGTGTGTCGTTCCTGGCCACATAATAATAACACTTCCGTATCTTCATTTCGATGATCCGTGTCACTTAGTCCAACTAGTAAAAATTACGATGCTGAATAATGGTCAGGTAACCATATAATTAAAAAGATAAATACTGTGCATAAGATCTATAAACATTGATTTCATTTATTATTATTCGCAAAATATGTTATTGGAAAAATTGATCAACTATGCAGTAGATTCGTAGAATGAGATATTTCTTAAATATTTATTAATTACATAATTTTATTGTTTAAATATTATTAATTACATGTTTTTATTCACCTAATGATGGAGTTTGGATAGTATCCAAAAATTTAAATTATAAATTATTATTAAATTATTTTTAAAATCAATATATACAGATTATAATTAGATGACTTGTAAATATTTACATATGTAGGTAAAGACAATATATTCAAATATCATAGAAAATTACAGCATTTATAGCAAACTTGGGCTAAAGACATATTTGAACATACTAAGATTGGTTCAACTTCCTTTTCTAAGAAGAAAACAAAAATTTAAAGAAAGTTAGGTTAAACACTGCCAACACATGTCACTTACACATTTTCTTTCTTTAGTTTTATTGTTATTCAAAAAAACTGTAAATTCAGAAATTATGACTTTTTACCTTTAAACGTCTTTTAAAAAAAATGTCATGAATTGCTAACTAGTTTAAAGATACTTTATATTTATTATATCATATTAAATGAAATTCTGTTTTGTCACGAGTTAATGTTATGTAGTACTTATGTTATAGGGTTACGTGATAATTTTTAGGCACATTTATTGTTATTAATTAAATTAATTATTTTTCTTAATCAATTAGGTATTAGTTAAAGTCTTTTAGGGATGATTCAATTGTGTGAAAGAGAAAAAAGTAGACAATAATTGAAAAGAAATATTTGAATTAAAATATAGAGAACACATAAATTTCCTTTTAAAAAATCTCACATTTCCTCATCATTTGAACACAACCAAATCATCGTATAAATAAGACCAAAATGATAGTCGTTTTCTTGCCCTCTCTCCCCCTCCCCACCCCATGTCATTGCCACCAACCCTATCACCATTGTCATTGTCGATATTTTGAAATCGATAATATATTTTTTGATTTTTTTTTCTTGGATAGGTAGAGTAATGGAAAAACAATTAAGAGTAAATTGGAATAATAAAAGTGTATACCAAATGAAGGATTATCATTATAATAGTTATAAATTATAGATGAAGTATATAAAAATTAAACTCAATTTGTACATGAACATCTAATACTTTTTCATAGTTGTTGTGCATGATTACTTTTGAGCTTCATTTTGCACAACAATTATCTACTTTTCCATTGATTTTTGCTTAGTTTAGTCTCAAATAGCTAGAAATTAATGTTTTTATAAAACTCTAGGATTGTGAATAAAACTGCAAGAATTTATTTAGTTTTCTTATGCTTTTATCAGAGTTTCAGAACACCAGGAGAGGAACGAAATCTCTCACAACAAAAAAGACTCGCCTAGCGAGTTATGCTCACCCAGTGAGAGAGCTTGTGTAGAGGAAGACACATTACAGCTCGGGAATGGAGAAAGAGGGGTCACATCATCTGCAAGGCTCGCCCAGCAAGTGTAACTAGTCCAACAAGCAAATTCCTTTGGAAGGAAGAAATTTAATTGCAATTTGGGAATTCAGAAGAACTCACCTAGTGAGTGTAGATCGACCAACCAACAAGACAAACTAAAGTGTGGCTTTTGGGATTTGTGAAGAACTCGCCCAACGAGTGTTGCTCGCCTAGTGATAATGTGTTTTCTGAAGTGACAAGACAAAGGTCTTGAGCCATTATAAAAAAACACATAGTATAACAACCTCTCTCTCTCTCTTTCCTTTCTTCCTTTTCTCTGCTTCAGCCATTGTTGAACTTAAGAGCTCCATATCTTCATCATACTTCATCTAAACACTTCCTATCCTTCAGGAAAGTTGATTAGAACTACTCAATTAGCTAGATTCCATCATCACTTTTCTCTGAAAGCCATCAAACAGAGAGATCCAGTTCTCTAGGGAAATTCACAAAGTTTGATTTTGAGGAGAGAAAAAAAACGTTTTAAGGACGTTCAAGCTTGGAAAAGCTGTTCTCTAGCCTTTCTTGTCGATTTAAAGGTAAGAAACTCAAGTTTTACCATTTGATTTGTGAAATTGTTCTTGGGATGAATAGTGACCACTGACCACTTTGGGATAGGGCTGGAATTAGGCTTGAGTTCTTTAGAAAAATATGCTCAGGAGGTTGTTCTGATGAATATTAAGCTTTGAAACATGATTTCTGATGAAGTTTGATTTTGATCCTAAGATATGTATGAGTAGGAAGAATGTTGATGAAATGGACGGTGTTATGATAAATATGAGCCTAAGTGCCTTTACAAAAGTTGTTCAGAAGGCCAAATAAACGGTGAAAATGTGTTGATATATCTGTTTTAGTCATGTTGGAAAATTGTTGATATATGACCTAGGAGATCATTGAATTGAACTTATGCAGAGTTTAGGGGGACTCTAAGGTCTTGGTTGGACCAAGATAGATCCTGTTGAGGGTCTGTGAATCGCCTATAAGGTGGTTAGCTCTGATAACCCTAAGATAGAGAACATAGAGATTTTAATGGAAAGGAATAGAGTTTCCTTTCATTCTAATGGTTGAGGACTGTTATTGATTGATTGTTTGTATACTTTATGTAAGGCGTGAGAGTGACATTGCTGGTGGTTGTGACCACGAAGTCGGGAGAGCCGGTATAGCGCTGAGAGCAGGTAAGCTCTTTGTTCTTGGGAGTGTTTCCCACTGTTGTGTTCCACCATACTCCGAGAGAGTTATGGTTATTGTATATCTTGATGCATGTATATTGAAATTGTGTGTTACTGTTTATGGAAACATGTATATGATGAGCTAAACAATGTGATAGTGTTGTTATGTGTTTGATTAGATTCTCTGACCAGTAGAATTAGACTTAATAGAATATATATATATATATATATATATATATATATATATATATATATATAGCTGGATGAAGCCTCCTCAGGCAAAGAGAGAAAGCCCTGATGTGGGATGTGCCCATATGAATGGATGAAGCCTCCTCATGCATGTTTAGTAGGTCCTGATGTGAGATGTGCCCATGTAAATGGATGAAGCCTCCTCATGCATTAATTTACATCTGTATATGCTATGTACATGTGGTAATATGGTTGATAGCTGTGATGGCTAATTTGTAATGCCAATTTTGATATTATGTGCATGAAAGTGAACCAGGGGGAGGAAAGACCTCCAAGGACCCTGAGTTTACTGAGATTGTTATCTCACTCCTGTTGGGGATTATGTTTTTGCAGGTTATACTCAGGAAGCGACTGATAGATCCCAGGGCAAGAGGCCCGAGCAGGGATAAATTCTAGGAGAATCTTAGGCATAGATTGAAGAGCATGTTGGCTTTATTTTTGCTTTATGCCTATGTGTTTTTTTTTTTGTATCTAATGAGAGATATGTATAGTTTTGAGACATATACTTTGTATATTATGAAATTCACCATATATGATGTACAATTGATGATGTTGATGACGTTTGATGACGTCATTGTGTTTACTGCTTCCATTTTTAATTATCCATGATAAATTGCTGCACTTAACCACCATAAGATAATGTTAATGAACCGGATGCATACGGGTCGTTACACATAGAACAAAGTGTAGGTGAAAAACATTGTTATATTGGAGCTTCTTCCATTTTCCTCCTCAATCTTCTTGTTTTCTTTTCATTATAAGGTCTCTCATGACAATGAAAGACTAAACTATCAATTGTTAGGGCTTGGGTGTCAAAACTCTTGATGTAATAATTATCTTTACTACTCATTTAATGTTATTTCCATTTCATTACTTATTTTCTTCATTTATTGCTTGTGTATGGCTGGATCATCCATGTGCATGTGGTATAATGTGATTAGTAATGGAAAATATCTTCATACTGAAAACTGAAAATAAGTATCCAAATAAATCATTTCTAGAGATAGAATGAAGTTTATTAGCCTTGTAACATACCAATATGCTTAAGGCAAATCACTTAGTTTAGCCTACTAAGGAATTAGGGGTAAAACTAAGTGATGTAGGCTCTCCCATGAGAGATCATGGGTAAAGAAGATTAGTTGGTTAAGATGAAATTAGAAGTAGTTTTGAATGAGAAAAAAAAATTCTTTTACTACATCAAGAACTATTTGATTAGTCATTAGTCAAGCACCCAACAATTTTCTTAATTTTGCATTACACATATTTTCTATCGTCTGAGTGCTTGTGTTATTTCCTTTTAAGCTTTGTCTTGACTCTCCTTTAATATTAATTATTTCTTATTGCATTTTTTTGTCCTATTTTTAAACTTATGCACATTTAGATTAAAAAACTCAAACAATTATTTCATTCCCTAGCAATTCTCTGTAACTCCCCAGGAATTTTAATTGCATTTTTATTCATCTGTTGTAGGAAATGGGTTCAAGCTTCCCCAATCCCTTCTCATTAATGGACTCCTGGAGTGCGGTTCGTTCGATAAATTTCAAGACAATATTTGATGTTATCATTTTAATTATTATCTTATATGATTTTAATTATTATCTTATATGATTTTATTCACTTATCAATCAATCGATTAACAACCTTATTTGTCACCTAATATTGATATTTTTTATAAAAAATGAAAAAATATAGGTTGATAAAATGAATTTGGTGTAAAATTTACATTGACTTAGGGTATAAATAAAACTCACACTAAATAATTATTTGAATTATTTAATTTAAGAATTAAGAAATAACTAAAATTATAAAAACAAATGGCAGGTATGGCTGTCCTGTCTGTGAAGCGGTGATTAGGGTTTTGAAAGGGTTTCCGATCACCGAACGGAGCGAGGAGGATGAAGATAGCGGTGGAAGGGTGTATGCACGGTGACCTGGACAATGTCTACAGAACCCTTCAACGGTTGGAGAAATCCGAAAACACGAAAATCGACCTTCTCCTCTGCTGCGGCGATTTCCAAGCCGTGAGGAACGAGCATGACTTGAAGAGCCTGAACGTCCCTCTCAAATACCGCTCCATGAACTCCTTCTGGAAGTACTATTCCGGCGCCGAGGTCGCCCCCTACCCCACCATCTTCATTGGCGGCAACCACGAAGCTTCCAATTATCTCTGGGAACTGTCAGTTCACACTCTAATAACTGTTTCCGAGGTTTTAAAGTATTTAGGTTTTAGGATTTAGGGTTTAATTCGCGGTTTCGTCGCTTTTATAGATATTGTGGGAAATTACGGACAAAAATGCGGCTTATGCAGCCACAACCACAGCTGCGGACTTTTTTTTAAAAAAAAAAACCTTGATTGTTGCAACGTGATCTAGGGTTTTGACAAGTGTTTAATTATGTTTGCTGTAGGTACTATGGAGGATGGGCTGCTCCTAATATCTACTTCTTGGGAGCTGCTGGGGTGGTGAGGTTTGGGAATGTTCGAATTGGTGGCCTCTCTGGGATTTATAAATCTTTCGACTATAAATTAGGTTGGTTATTTGTTTGTGAATTGTGGGTTTCTGGATTTTGTTGAATCTGAATGGGGTGTTTGTTTGATGTAGGACACTTTGAGAGGCCTCCCTATGATCATAATACCATTAAGTCCGTGTATCATGTTCGTGAATATGATGTTCGCAAATTGATGCAAGTCAAGGAGCCAATTGATGTTTTTCTTTCGCATGATTGGCCAGTGAGAATCACTGATTATGGGGATTGGAGGGAGCTTGTTCGGCGCAAGCATTATTTTAAGCAAGAGGTGAGATTTGTTATCGTTATAGTTTTTAAGTTATTGAAATTGGAAGGTTTTTTGTGATAATCATTCTGTGTTTTGCGTATGCTGGATGTTAATTTGCTTGTATTTATTTGAGGGAAATATGAAGCCATCATATTTATTATTATTTCTTGAGCAGTCATATAGATACTGGTTTTTAATTACACTTTATATAACAACACAGTATCTTATTTCCTTACCTGATATATTTTTGCCAGATAGAGGAAAAAAGACTAGGTAGTAAACCTGCTGCTGAACTTCTAGAAAAATTGAAACCACATTATTGGTTTTCAGCTCACTTACACTGCAAGTTTGCTGCTCTTGTTCAGCATGGGGAAGGAGGTCCGCTGACAAAATTTCTTGCACTGGATAAATGTATTCCTGGGCGTGATTTCTTACAGGTATAGGCATAGTACTATAATTTGCAGGGTTAATCTTCTGTGATAGCTGTTTGAGTTAGTGATACAATCATGGCATGTTCTGTGCCTTTAGATTGTGGAAATTGAATCAGATGCAGGACCTTATGAGATTCAGTATGATGAAGAATGGTTAGCAATAACACGGAAGTTCAACCCTATATTCCCTTTGACTTACAAAGGTGCAGACTTCAGGTGTGTATGTGCATGTGAAAGCACCTTAATTAATATTTTCTAATTTGATTTGTCAAATAAAATCTTTTTTGTCCTTCCCATTCCTCTTCCCCTTCAAATAATAATAATAATGCTATATGCACTTGCTGACAGAGGCATAAATCTTGAGATGGAAGATTGTCTTGAATGGGTTAGAAGCAGGGTACAAGAGAGGGGGTGCAAACCTTTTGAATTTGTTAGAACAGCTCCATGTTATGACCCTTCACGATCCAATTTTGATGGTGCTTCTGCTGGTATTTCTTTTATTTTCCATTACAAAGTTTACATTGTAAATCACTAATTAAAATTTGTTCGGCTTGTTCTCTGGATAAAGACATTCTAATCATGATCACCTAGGTCTTTGGGCTATTTTGTAGCTGTCTAATCTTCTGTTTACTTTGTGTGAGCTCCCACGCATGCACATGTTATATGCATGTTATGATTAGGCAGTGTTGATTATTGTGTCTTCCCATCTCATGTACATATATTAATTAAAAAAGTTTGATTTTTGTATTTTGTGTAGCAGTAATACAGTAAATACTCCCTATTTCAAACAATACAATATTCCTTTCAATTGAATATCAAATTGTCAATCACTTCCTAAATCCTAAACTAGTCACAATTAAAAGTCACTTCTATGATGCGAACATCTACACCTTTTACTAATTGATTTTTCTGACCTTTCTAATGGTATGGTTTTAGCTTGTAGGAAAGACAAAAAAATAAAATAGAAGATAGTTCTCATATAATGATGTTAGTCATGATTTCATTGTGCAATGCCCATGCTGTCATCTCTTATATAGTTTAAAACGTAACTCTAGAAGTGTTAATTTTATTTAATTTTCATCTCTTCTATTTTTTTGCAGTGAATCCCCGAAATCCTCAGACAGAATCTTTTTTGCGGCTTCTGGAACTTCCATATCTTCTTGATAGGAATCCTGAAGCAAAGGACTTGTCACCTTATCCTTCTCCTTCAATTCAAAGAGGTAAAGTTTAGCCCTTTTAATGGTCATAGATGGATAGCCAGTCCATACATAAAATGTAACAGAATGGGGAGAAATCTGGAGAAATACTTTGGGGACATAAAATCATTTTGGCATGAGTGAACTTCGTGGTCAACATTGTTTATCACTTGCTCCTTCAAATTGCTCTTTCTTTCTTAGTTGGTTTCTTCTTTTAATTTGAGCTATCTCTTGACGTTATGGTGTTATGAAATTACAATATCATGATAAGATAGAAATATGTCATGCCTATAGTGAAAATTTGATATCTAACTTTGCTCTGAATAAATTGGAGACTTGGAGATTATTTTAGTATGCTTGTGGAGAAGACCCTTATGGGCTTGCAGCTCTTCTGATTATAATCACAGTCCTTGATGTACTACTTATATAAGCTAATACCACTGCACTCTGTCCCAGGCCTCCAGCTTATACTTTTGTTTTTTAATGATAATAATTATAACAAAACAGAAATTAAAGAAACATGTGGAATTAAAGCCCATAGTTATGGGGTGAGCCCCTATGTTAATTGTTATGTCTTACCTTAGTGCTGTCCTTAACTGATGTTGCCCTTCGTAGTGTTTTTGTTAAAGAGTGAGTTAATGCCAAAGTGGAAGCTGTTTGGTATTGCTTGATCACCCCCGTTGTGACATTTATTTCTCCTGTCAACTTAAGGATGGCTACTTAGCATGTCTTTCCCCTGGCTTCCTTCCTTCATGGGCTTCTACCAACACAAGTTGGATGTTGTCTTTCTAATTTGCCTAAACCGGGTCCTTTGAAAGATTTAACTTTTCAATGCTCATTTTATTTAAGTAGAATATATAGCTTGCTTAACTACACTGTTGGCAATAAATAACCATACACATGGCTAAAAACGTTTTAATTGGTTTGCAAAATTTTTGTTAATAGCATCACTCTCTTATTATTAGTATATATTCGATCTTTTTCATTTTGAGTTAATGACTTGTACTATTTCGTATATATTTCTAGGCACGGCTTATGATAGCGAGGACATTCCCATTGATGATGTGGTTGATGATGATGATGATGGTGATGAAGAGCTCCCAAAAGTTGATAACGTTGAAACTGAGACTTCCAATTTGTGAATTATTGTTGCAAATTAACATACTGAATTGGTAATGATCTGCAGCTAGCATTTTATGCCTAGTGCTTACAAACAAGTGACTCGTGATGGGCATTCACTAGATTGTGGATTTTCTTACCCTCTAATGTTGTAGTTAAGTTGCATGTAAATTAACTTACCATTTTTTTAAAAGAAAAAAGAAAAGTTCATAGCAATTAAGGTTGTAGATCTCCAATCTCCATCATCAAATATCTGATGTCTCTAATCAAAGTTCATGCCACACACACACAGAAAATGGTGGCGAGCCATGATTTTGCCACTTGCATACGTCATTACTGCTATCCATACTGGATCTACAATTGCTGATTACTACCGCTGTTGTCAACAACCTGGTTGAGTAGTGCAAATTGGTTTTCGGTCGAGGGATTTGCTGCTATTTATTGCATTAGTTTTGTACTACAATTTTTTATGGCATCCTAAGGGAAAGAAAACATACCTAAAATTGAGGATTGGATCAAAATTGTGTATTTTCTAAATTAGGAAACCAAAATTGTGAAGAAAAAATAGAGAATCAAAATTGTGGATTAGGAATACAAGACCAAAATTACAATTTAGTTAATTAGTAAGAAATAAAAATATATCATTGATTTATTTAAAAGAAAATATCATTGTTGCGTAATAGTAAACTCACACATCTCAAGGAAAAAATTGATGGTAAATATTTCTATTCTAAAAAATGAGAATTTATTTTACGATCAATAATGGTAATTTTTTATTAGGTTTTATTGGGTAGGAGTAAATTAGGTAGATAAATTTTAAAAATGTCCTTCTATTTTTTTTTGTTTATTTTAATCCTTTGTTTATTTTTATTACTCAAAATTAATCATTGTTTTATTAATTTTTAGTCTCTTATTTATTTTTTTTATTTAGGATTACTTTTAAGCAATAAAAATAAATAAGGACTAAAAATGGACAACAAGTTTTAGAGGTACCAAAAACGATAATAAGAAATTAATAAATGACCAAAAGTTGTTAAAAATATTTTAAGGGGTAAAAAATTATAAAATAAAAAAGTTAAAGGAATAAAAATTTAATTAAGTTAAGATAATAGATGTAAAAAAATAGTAGTAAATTTATCTGTGTTTAAAATGGGTTGGCTCAGGTTTTGCACTCAATTTAGCCGTGTATTTTGCTTGCTCTGCTGACTGCTGTGCCGTGTCTTAGTAACTACAGCCATAAATGTGGCACACATGAACATAAATCATGATGCAGCATACACGCCACACGCTCACAGCAAATAACTACTCTCGTCGTTTCAGATTACATGTCTACAAAGGTGATAAACATCTTAAGAAAAACCATAACTAACTCTGTTTTTGATGGATCATGGACGTAGAACTAACACACACTACTTTCAGTAACTAAATATCGGGATAAAATGATTTTTCTTCAACCAAAACATCATCATACAAATAATTCGAGTATAATTGTATAATAACTAAAGAATTTCAGTGATATATTAACAAATACCATCGGTAACATTTTATATAAAAATCTTTCATTCTTAATTTTAATGATTACTTAGAAAATGATTGTTAGCATTTTCTTTTTCTTTTTTAAAATAATAATGACAAAAAAACAACTACTGTCAAAAGACGGGTAAGTTAAAATGGAGTTGTTACGTTGCAATACACTGCGGATAAACATAAGAGAGTGTGAGCAAACGATTAACATTCTCGTATGAGAAATTTTAGAAACGGTTGCTGACATGCCGTTTAAAATATAGACCAAATTCAAGTTTTTATCCTTCCATAATTTTACTCTTTCTATTTTTATAATGATCTTTTATTTAAATATAATATAATAAATTATTAAAACTCCTGTGTTATTTATTTAATTTTATAAATATTATTTTATATGTATGATTAATTAAGAGTTATTAATTTTTTTGAGTTATAAAAATTTATAAATTAAAAAAAATATATTTAACACATAAATCTTTTTAATTTTACTTTATATCATTTATATATTTTTATTTTAAATAGTTTACATATTTTTATTTTATCAATTTATAATTAAATTTTATAAATTAAAATATAAATTATTATATAAATTGATTTTAAAATACAAATTATTTTTACTCTAATTATATAAATCAATATAATTTCCTTAATTAATATGTAAATTATACAAGTTACGTATAATTTATTTTTATTCTAATTATATAAACTGATAAAATTTTAATATTTAATTTTTTAGAAAACTTACATGTTAATATTTTTGTTTTAATTATAGAAAATTATTTAGTAAATAATTTTTTTAACAACAATTCTATAAATCAAGAAAATTAGATAAATTATTTATTAAATTATATATAAATTATTAACTTTTTAAAGAGGGTTTCAGACAGTAGAGAACTAATTGAACTTTAATATTCTAACATTATAATTAGATTTGGAGGAAAAGGTCACAACGAGTTCCCCTTCAGTACTGCATGGTGCATTATACAAAGGTGGAAGCATCGCCTTTTGTAGTGGGGAGAAATTATTGTTGAAACCTAGCATGTTCCACTTGGATGCATTAAGTCAAAAAGTTCCAACACATAATACACATTGGCAGCGATGAGAATGATGTATACGAGGACAATTTGAAATTTGATATTGGGTTTGGCAACATCGTAGTTGTTCCTCGACACAAGTTTGAGAAGCTCGAAGGTGTAATCAGAAATATCTACTGTCAGATTGGCCTTATTATAAGGGAAGATGGCTTTTGGATGCCTGTTGGTCACGTCACTGACAAAACCTTGGGTTATTGCTTTATTGAGTATAATACAACTCAGGTCACTAACTATTAATGTGACTAATAATAGTACTTACTGAGTTACTGATGAAAATTATTTCTGCAAGATGAAGTGTCTTTTTTTGACTCCGATCCATGACTCATTTGTGTGTCATTGTAGGAAGCTGAACTTGCTAAAGAGAAGACTCGTGGATACAGGTTGGATCGCTCTCATATCTGTTATGTGAATATGTTAAATGACTTTGACAGGTTCATGAGTGGACTCCAATCACTCCACCTGAAACCAATCCGTATAAACCTGTGGTATTGTATTTAATCGATTATCAATAGTTAGAACAGTTTAATCAAGAAACAAAATCTTTTTTTCTCTTTTCTCTGTAGTGTTTTCCATTCTGCTTTCCTTACTCATTTTATATGCCATACTACGTGGTTTAGAATTGACCATAATATTTCAGCAGTGTTCTACGATTAAGAATGTATGACAAGTACATATTTGTCTCTTTACGAACTTGGCAATTGGAACTGTGACAGGAAAATCTTCAATATTGGCTGACTGACCCAAAAGCCCGAGACCAATTTGTGATTCATGCAGGTTCTGATACTGAGGTTATGTGGAATGATGCAAGAGATTTGAAACCTGACCTGGTTTATAACTTCATGTCCTGAGTGAAACCTTTTGTCCTCTAGGTTCTATTACTTAGTGTTGGAGATATATCGACTGCAGGTTAAATTTATTGATTTTTCACCCGGTGCGAATTATTTGGTAACTTATAGTAGCCATGAACCAAGTAATACTGGAGATGCAAATGTAAGCATTCACTTCTTCGGATTAACTTTTTTCCCATTGATTCTTTGGCATTATTTCTGAATTCAGTTTACTCTTTAGAAGGTTGTGCTAAATATTTTTGACGTGAGAACTGGGAAAATAATGAGAAATTTCAATGGAAGTGCTGATGACTTTGCTACTGGAGGTGTCACGGGAGGAGTTTCATGGCCCATTTTCAGGTTTTTCTTTGATTTTTTTTCTCTGGCCTAGATAATGATGATGGTTAATTTAATCAATCAATAACAACAATTATTTTCTTATGATTTTGCTCATGTGTTATTGGCTTAGTGGAGGGATGTTATTGTTTTTTCAGATGGGGTGGAGGAAATGGTGACAAATACTTTGCTAGACTCGGTAAAAACATGATCTCTGTATACGAGACAGAGACACTTTCTCTCATTGACAAGAAGTCCTGAAAGTTTGAGAGTGTAATGGATCTGGTCACCAACTGATCCAATCCTTTCACTTTTTGTTCCTGATTTGTGTGGTGAAAACCAACCTGCTAGTGTAAGTGCATTTTATTAATTTATGCAATGTTGAAGCACTGTTATATATATCTATTTTATATATTGCAGGTGAGTTTGGTTCAGATCCCCAGTAAAGAGGAACTCAGACAGAAGAATCTTTTTAGTATTATTGATTACAAGATGCACTGGCAAAGCAATGGAGAATACCTTGCTGTTAAGGTTGATCGATATACAAAAACCAAGAAAAACACATATACGGGCTTTGAGCTTTTTCGTACAAAAGAGCGACACATGCCCATAAAAGTGTTAGATCTTGAGAATAAAAATGACAAGACCATTGCATTTGCCTGAGAGCCAAGGGGACATAGGTTTGCAGTGATCATGGTGATGATATGATATCAGCTTTTACTCAATGAGAAGCCGAGTGTCAAAGCTCACTATTCTCAAGGGCAAGCAGGCAATTTTCCTTTTTTGGTCACATGTTGGTTGCTTCATAGTACTTGCAGGTTGAAAGGCTTAAATGGACAACTTCAATTTTATAAGGTGGATGAGCTTGAAACTATGGCTATGGCCGAGCATTTTATGGCGACCAATGTTGAATGGGATCCTACCGGAAGGTAAATGACATGCAGATCTTCACATGATATGTAGTCGAATGTTATTAATTTTGTATTTTAAATTAAAAAATTTGAGTACTTGTAGAGATTAATCAGAACTATGGACTACTGGATAATTTTTTGAGATTTATTGTTCAATCTTTCTCTGCAACTTGGGTGACTTCAGTCCATGAAATGGAAAATGGGTTAAATATATGGTCATTTCATGGCAAGCTTCGTACCGGATTCTGAAGGATAATTTCTTTCAGGTACTTCCTCCATCAACTTTGGCTCTAAGCTGTCTGACTATGTTTTTAAATTACCTGTTAATGACATGGCATGCAATGCAATTGTAGGGTCATGTTCAGTAACTTGTTAAACAATTGGAACAACTTAGACTTCTGTTTTAAGAAGGGAATAGGTATACTAACCTTCTCCATGGTGCATGCTATGTTTGAATTGAATAGTTTTTAGTTACTTTTTACGATTTTATGTATAAGTAAATCATTGGTGAGATCTAAAAATAAACATTTTCAATATGCTAGTTTTGGTAGTCGTTCTATTTATGTCATGTGATAATTTTCGTTTCTCTGAGATTGTGTATATTCAGGAATGACATATTATCCTTTGGCTTCTATTGACAGTTTTTGTGGCGGCCAAGGCCACCGTCACCATTGAGTCCTGAGAAAGAGGAGGAGATGAGTAAGAACTTGAAGAAGTATAGCAAGAAGTATGAGGCAGAGGACCAAGATGTTTAAATGCTGTTAAGGGAGCAGGATAGAGACAAGAGGAGGATGTTGAAAGAAGAATGGAAGAGATTGCATGAACAAGAGAAGCCTAAGAGACAGAAGCTAGTGATGAAGAGGAGGAATATGAGGCCAAGGGAATTGAAACTGAACAAGTGATTGATGCCATGGAAAGAGGTCGTTCCTATGAATGAGTGAGTGAATTATTAGCATCATTTCATTGTACACATCGTATTTCCATCATACTGCCGCATTATATATTATAATACCCGTTCGCCGGCAAATTATGTTAAAAGAATTATTTGTTTGTAAAGAAGTTATGTATCAAAAAATTATAAATTGTGTACATATTGTCCTAATAGCCATAAGAAAAAGTTAAAAAAAAAAATACTGTAAAATATAATTGGCATGTTAAAATGGTGAATTTGAGCAAGTAGCAAAAGGAGGAAAAGAACAATTAGATGGCAGATAACCGGTTTGCCAAGCATACACATAGTGAAATATAGTTAGAACATAGAAGATATTTAACCAAATTCCTGAACCCGAGGCAATTAAGAGGATAGTATTATTGATTTGTTTCAAGTTTACAAGAATATATTCAGTTGTTGTTTTTTCCTAAAGTAATTGAAAAATATTGGAGAATTTATTCGGGAGAAATAGTGTTACTCTACTTTTCTTTTCCCCCTAACAAGAGCAAGTGTAATTGAATAGCTGTTTTGGAGTTTCAGAAAAATTGGCGTCAAGATATTGGGCGCCCAACTGGATTGTTTTTCCAGTGTCGCTTTTCCTCATCCTGAGGTAACAACTTGCTTTGAATTTGATTACGTTGATATTCAAATACCAATTGCTGTTCTTGGTAAATAAAAAATAAATAAGAAGTGATTAAAATAGAATCAGATTGGCTAAGTCTAACCATGTGCTACGCAACCAGGTATGACTCTTGGATATAGCTTGCCAGTCAAAAAAAGTTACGAGAAAATGAACTTCTACTCTTAAGGACATGTTGATTTCAACCTACGTTGAAATTGAAATAAAAAATACTTTTCTACTCCGAAATAACTTAAACTTGTATACTATTTTTATTTTCTTTTTCAACCATGTAGTCTTCATTTTCTACAACGTTTTGAGCCCTTGAACCAAGTCAATTGCAGGGGCCAGGGGCTTCGCCTTATTCACAGAATAGCTTATTCGTAAACATTTTGGACAGTGACCAAAAAGAAAAAAGAAAACATCTTGGGCACTGAAAAACGGCAGATAAAGAGACAAACGGTCATTATTGATCTTGATAATACATAGTATTAAATAGGAAAAATACAAAAAATGAATGAAGGGCACACGCAAGATAATCCTGATTAAAGCTTATAACCAAACGAGACCGTTAACCAAACACATTTTTATATTAATTAGAAGTACTATTCTGTGACCGAACTTCACATTCGGCTCTTGAGATTAAAAACCAAAAGCTCGAATAAAGCTATATTCAGAACAAGAAGACAGTGGAGGAAGAATAAAATAGTAATCATCATCATAGCTGTCCCATAATCGTAGAGCATCTCTCGATGTTATCGTCCAATAGAATTGAAGTATCTTAACACGACGCAAAAGGTACGTTCTATTTGCGGTTTGATTCTCAAAATTAACAACCTTTGTTTATCAATGATTTGGACTTTGGAGGAGTCATGAATCATAATAAAACCAAATCGGCCGCTCCATTGTAGTATTCCTATTGATCAATACAGAACCACAATTTTCTTCAATCAAATTTCTTTTTCTATTCAAAGAGCACAACAAATAACAGTGAGTCGGTCACATGCTGTTTCACATTTTTTTTCTAAATAGTACTAAGATATTAGTCTTTTTTTTGGTAGATCAATAAGATACTGTACTAGTCTAACAAAATATTAGTCTTTTTCAGTAAAACTTATAAACTAATAAAAGAGAGTATATCTTACCAACATTTTGTCTACTAGAGAATGTCCAACATGCGTTGCGGTTATCATTTCAACCCTTGCAAGCAATAAAGTGTTGCGCTTTAATGCAACTTTTCCACACCATGTGCGGTTCCATTCACATCCACCACATTTCTTCACTAGCCTAGCCGCCCACCAACCCAAAAGATTCACCGACCAAACCTATCATCTAAATAAATGCCATAAACACCAACGTGCACAATCACAATGCACAAATAATGCCAACCACCTTCTTAGCCCTTTCCCACTTCCAATTTTAACAATTAACATAAACAATTAATGGGTTGAAGTTAAAATTAAATTGTTTTTGGTAATTTCTGAGTTTGATACATGGTGAAGACAATTTTTAATTATCAAAATTCTGAATTAGTATGATCTTTTTTTTTTCTCTCTTGATGTACGGGTAGGGTAAAAAAAACTCAAACAAAAGAAAAAATAATAACAATAATTCCAATGGACCGAATTGAGGTGAATATTTATTACTCCCAGAAAAAAGAGCCTACAATTACACCGAGAACAGGACCAAGCAGTTGGTGAAATCAAATTAAATAATCTAAATACTAATTTTTATGTAAAACAAAAAAAAAGAACTCATTGTTATTATTTTTTTAATTAGTTACTCGTCGTTACCGCTAAGGTGATTGACCTTGTTCCCACGCGGCGCGTTGGGGGCATCGACGACGGTAGCGGCGGACATCTCCATCTGGCAAACCCTGACCGCTCCTATGAGCCTCTCCGGCAGCTCCTCCTCGCTCTGTGCCTCCACAACAAACCCCATATCGATGGTGACGCTGGTAACATACCCCAGCGCGAGGCGCAGGATAGCGTTGGCGATGGCGCTGCTCCCAATGTCCACGTCAATCTCGAAGTAGTTCGGCCCCCTGTGATAGTTACACGTCAGCGCCTTCCCCAATAAGCACGCGCTGTAATTCCCCACCGCCTTTTTCACGATCCATGGACCCTTCACGATCCGGTTCACGAGCTTGAACCGCTGGTTTCGGAACGCGTCGTCGCCCTCGATGAACCGGGAGAGGAGCGAACCGGAGGGGATCGGTTCGTCGGTTGAGAAGTAGAAGACCGCGCTGTGGTGTTCTTTTCCAGGGACTTGGAGGTTGACTGCGAAGATGAAGCTTTTGAGGGATTTGCCCTGGGCCTGGGCCTGGCGGAGGGCCTGGGCCACGCGGTTGTCGGGCCGGGAGAGGACGTTGTCGAGTTTGGATTGGGATTTGAGCCAGTCCATACCGGAGGGGGAGAGGAGGTAGTCGCCGGCGGGGGATTTCTGGCGTTTGGTGAAATAATTGGGGGAGCGGAGGAGGAAGAGGTCGCCGGGAGGGGAGGCCCAGCCGTTGGTGCCGGAGTCAAGGTCGACACGGCGGAGGGGTCCTCCGTGGATGGCGTCGGAGGTCCAGTGGGCGGAGGAGGAGGAGGTGGTGGGAGACATAGCTAGGTTTGGGATTGGATGCACGCGCTCGTCTGTCATCTCATGTCACTACTATCATTTGGGATTTGGGTTTTTGCTTTGGGAGTTGTGATTTTGGTTTTTGGGGTTTGTGTTTGGTTACACTGAACAGAACACAATGCTAGTGTTGCTTGCTCCTTTTATATGTTGTTAAGGATTAAGGAGAAGAAAATGTGGAAATACCGAAATAGCCTCGCGTTTCGTGGAATCTACGAGAAAGGCTACACGGAACAAACGCGATGCTTTTTCCTTCTTTTTTTTTTACTCTATCCCCCTCACACGTTGATATCCATCAGACTATAACCACTACCACGCTCATTATACAAGTGACGTTTTCAACTTCTGAAAAGAAATTCATATTAGCCATACTTATTAAGCAGAACTAAAAATATCATAAATATAATATTCTTACCATAGTTTTTTATATATTTTTAACTATTTTTTAATAAATATTCTCTGTTAATATTGTCTTAATTACTATTAAATTTAAAATCATGAGTAGAATGGCTTCATCCTTTTTTTCTAATTTTTATAAATAATTAAATTTATTCTTAAAAGTATGAGCATTGATAAATTAATCTTTAAAAAATAAAAATTTAATATTTAAATATGTAAAAATATGATAAATTAATTATGTATATAATTTAATAAAAATTATTTTTTTATTTTTTATAATTTAATGTTAAATTAATCTTTAAAACTATAATTTATTATCAAATTAATTATTAAATATTAACATCAAAAACTATAATTTAATGTTAATGTTAAATTAATCTTCAAAAACTATAATTTAACAACGTAACTAATTTTTCATACTTTTTAGAAACTAAATTATATTTTCATCTTTCCTCGGAAAATTTGTCACCGTATTAACTAAACTTTTTTTTTATTCGCTGCTGGGGTGTCTTTACTGATCCAAGTGGGTTTTCATTTTTTGGGTATATATTAAGTGATTTTCAATGTACGTATTATATATTATTGTGGTATCATTCATAGAATTAATATTATTAATTATTTCTGCATTTTCTTTTGACTTTTTATGAGAGAGTTTGACTTTTCTTTTCTTATAAAATTGTGCAAATATTTGAGAAATTTGTTACTGAAAATCAAAGAATGGATATGAAATATTTAATAAATATATTAATGTTTTTAAAGTATTATTTAATGTGTTATTTTTCGTGTATCACAGACATCCTGTGACTAATAGTCAAAAATTAATTTATTTCCAGATCTAGAGATCATCAAAAGTTGATTTTGTTTCTCTAAACAAAAAATTTTCCATCTTAATAATGAAATAACTGACAATATACTTAGAAAACTCTAATTTGTTGGACTTTACCAGTTTGTTTAATGTGTTTTTTTTTTTATTTATTTTGCCTTTCTCCGTGAAAAGAAATAGTTCCTATATTATAAATTTAAGTTCTCATTATTAAATGTGAGTATATTTTCTATTATGCATTTTTTCTTGTAGAAAGCAACTTCATTGTAATTTAACAATTATTTTATATAATTTAAAAAATTAGAGCTCATTTTGCATCGAGGTTTTATAAATTAAACTTGCTTTTACATTAAAATCTTAACTTTAATTACTTTTTAAATGGTTTATATTAACTTTCTTTCAAACCATATTTAATCGGAATCTAAAATTGTTCTTTTCAATTTTTGAAAATTGAGCTTTTGTTCATTGTTTTTTTTTTCCCCTTAATTCTTATTCATTTAATCACTGATCAGGTTATTAAAGTTATGTTATAATCCACTTGACTCCTTTTGTCAAAAAAAAAAAAAAATACTCCATTATTTCCCTAAAAAAATATTACTCCACAAAGCATTACTAATTTGGTGCAGCGATGAGCAATATACATGATTCACATTATTAATTATCTCATTCTTGTGCTCCTTTGCATGTGGATTCTGGTGGTATTCCAACATATACCAAACTATCTTTTTTCCTCTATAAAATTTGAGAAACTCTTACACTGACGCAGATCTAACACATCATTTTTAATACAATGAATAAGAATTTTATAACTAATAAAATATAATAAATAAAAATCAGATTATCAAATAAAATTAAATTTGATATTCTTTCAGTTTTTTATAATCTTCTTTCTGATTTTTTTGCTAAATTAAAGATATAGATTTTTTTAAAAGATAAAAATATAGATTATTACCAGAACTTCTTAAATAAAAAAAATAAAGCCAACAATTTTTTATAATAATTTTTTATCTATATTAAAATATTTCAAAAATATTTTATAAAGTATATTATTAATATTTCTTTTTTAAGATAAGAAAAAACCTAATCACGTACGCAAACAATATAATAAAAAATATAATTTAAATTATAGAAACAAACACATAATTTAAATAAAGGAATTAT
>PYAF01001757.1:921857-932955 GCA_007407185.1 Glycine tomentella
TCTTTTGATTTTCTTTTATAAATTTAGAAGTTTCTCTATCTTAAATTCTAATACTACTTTATTTTTCCAAAATTACTTTTTTTCCAATACAACATACATTGTCAGTATACAAATTTTATTCAGAAAATGATTTTTAACATAATTTTTTAATAATTATAAAAGTGATAAGTTTATTGTAAGTAACAATCTATAATTAAATTATACTATTAAACAATTGAGAAAGTGGTTATGTATTAAGAGTAAAAAAATTTATACATTCATCTAGTTACAACTTGTCATGTATGACAAATTTATTAATTATTAAAATAATTATTTTAAATTAATTTAAATGATGATTTATGATTGAATAATAATATAAAATTATTTTATATTGTTAGTACATAGATATTAAACTCAAACAAATTTAGAAAATGAGTTCATATTATGCTATTTATTAAATCAATAATTGACACAAGTGATAAAAACTTATGTTATTTAATTAAGTAATTAAGAGTTCAAATTCGAATAATAATATGATGATAAATTTTTTGTTATTAAAAGTAAATATGAACTAGTTATATATATAAAAAAAAACTAAGGTGTAAAGAAGGAATTTATTCAATAGACACTTGCATAGGGTTCCATTTGACATTAGGGTCATGAAAGGTGAAAGAAAAATGTTTTATGAACATTATTATGCTATAATATACTTAAGAGAGAAAGAAAAAGAAATATAAATATTATATGATTTATGATAATATATATATATATATATATTTTTTTATTGTATCATTGATGAAAGTGAAAACGTACAAACTGCCCAGGTCGTAAAGGGTTAATCCAATCCCAACCCGAGACGACGGTTCGCGTCCCCCAAAATCGGTGCCAACTGTCAAGTGCTTGCGTACTTACACCAGACGTGGCACTTTCCTCTGCATTCAGCTTCGCAACAAAGTCACACACACACACACTCACTGCTGCTACACATCGAATCAAACCCATGACTTATTGGTCGCAGCAGCTATGCATTTTCTCAAACTATTGGTGTTCACCGTTTTCCCATGCTTTCCACTGAACTTGCTTACCCTACATATCAATGACGAGGAATGCCTTCGCCGCTCTCTTCCGTCACCGCGCTGCCATTCTTAAGTCCGCACGTACTGTTTCCTCTGATCACTACACCCTACAAATTTTCCCATTTCTATTCAATTTAACTTTAGAATTGAATGGCGCTTAGGTTATTGTTACTATTATTGTAGTGAGATTTTTTTTTTCTTCTTGCAGATGTACATCACGAATGTTTCACTGAAATTATCTTACGCAAATGCGAGCCGTTGGATTACCGTTGCTCATCTTTCTTATGGCACCGTATTTCGTGAGTTGATGATCCGATTAATATGAAATCGAATTTTGGTCCGTTTCATGTTTTATGGTATTCATTTTTTGTTTGTTCGTCGTGGATGCTGGTGCAGATATTCAACTGGTTTCACCAGCGTGCATGGCGAAACGCCCTCTGCTGAGTATGCGAGGATGAGGAGGGAATCACTGGAAAGTAAATTCGGGCATGCTCTTGGAACTTATAGCTCTAAGAGTTTCAATGCTATCTACCGATTTGGCCCCTTTTTGGCTTTGTACAGGGCAGCAATTATTTCATTTCATGTGTTAAGGCTAATGATATGGCAATTATTCGTTCAAGACATGGAAAAACGAGCAGTTAAGGTAACATATTATCTTTTGTCAATGCTTTTCATATTCTTTTGCAGATACACTTGGGTAATGAACACGCTACTTTTGGTTTGGGGCGTTAGGTTAATCTGTTTAATTTATCATTTATTTGACAAGAAATTAGTCTTCAGGAAAAAAATTCAGGAGTTATAAGGTTGGCTTGGTGGTTGGAAAGGAGGGTTGAAGGGTTTTTTCAATTTTGGTCCCTGTAAGCCTGAACTTACAGGGACTAAAAATGAAAAAGCACAAACTACATGGATAAAAACATATTTAAGCCTTTGATTATTTAATGATTAGATAGTTGGTCATTTTTGAGATAAAAGATTTTTTATTTTACCATTAACTGTCTGACCTTTTGTTCCTTTGATACCTGATGGATTTCATTGAAAACAAAGAATATCAATATGACTGTTGTTGCAATTTTTTAAATGAAAATTGTAGCCATGTGTAACTTCATTCTATGAAGGGATTGGCAATATAAAAGAAGTCTTTTTACTCATTTTGTATGTAAAGTTCTTTCAAATGTGAACTGTGTATTTGAGCATCATAACAAATACCAAACCACTTATATTCTTCCATTAACAGTTCTTCCAACAGTAGAAAATGTGGATTCGTTTTGTTATAATTGTTAGGGAAAACTGCTCGAATGAACAGTGATATATATGCAATTTTTTGCAGTTTCGTGAAACTCTAATACGCTTGGGTCCTTTCTACATTAAGGCAAGTTTTTCTCACAGGTTATTTCCTATTGGTTTCTGCTTTCATCATCTGTTCATTCTTTGCGTTACTCTTTTTATACTATATATATGTTCTATACAGAGGTTAGTTTAAGATATGCAGTTTATGTTAGCATTATTTTTTGTTTCTCATACAGTCATGCAACTTCTGCCCTTTAAAATAAAATTTTCTGGTTTCTGTTGCGAAATAGCTTGATGACTGTTTCAAGGGCTTTTGATACGTTTCCTGGATCATAATCTTTATTTTACCCATTATTTGTTTTAATTATAGATATATTGTTTCCCTTATCCACTTTTGCCTTTACCATAGAAATGAAATAGTCATGCTTCCAATTCTTATGCTCTTACTCTAGGTAACTTGTGTTTTATGTTATTAGATTTTTTATTTTTTGAGGTTTCATCTTCTCTTTCGTGAAAGCAATTGAATATAGAATTATAGATAAGAATTTTTTCTCTTATTTTATTCTTTCCTGCATGGTCATTATGACATTATATTTACTGAATGGAGCAATAATTAATATTTAACATATATTAAATATATCATCAATACAGTTCTTATGTTTGACTTAATCCATTCATGTTTACAGCTTGGGCAGGCATTGAGCACCCGGCCTGACATACTACCAACAGTATATTGCCAAGAACTTGCCAAGTTACAGGTACAGTGACATCTTCCATTATACTTCAGTGCATGTAATCTAATGCTGCAGGTGCAGCTATTGACTATTGCTATGCTCTTGTCTTCTGTCAAATTGTATTGATAAAGCCTTATAATTTTGTTATCTGTGCTATAGGATCAAATACCTCCGTTTCCAACTGATGTTGCAATCAAATCTATTGAGAACCATTTGGGTGTTCCTATTAATGAAATTTTTAAGGACATCAGCCCAGCACCTATTGCAGCAGCATCCTTAGGGCAAGTATATAAAGGTGAGTTGCCAACAATAATAGCTTAAGTTTTATTCTGATTTGAATATTTCGCATTTGCTTGGTTTCTTGTTCTTAAATTTGGAATTTTAGAATAATATCTACATGTTTGAGGAAGATTGAAGTGTTTACTTTTGTTGCTTCAAGTGTTGCAGCTCACCTGCATTCTGGAGAGGTTGTAGCTGTAAAAGTACAGAGGCCTGGTATGTCACTTTCATTGACCCTTGATGCTTTGTTATTCAATATGATTGGGGGTCAATTAAAGCGGTTTGCCAAGGCTCGAAAGGATCTTTTGGTGGCAGTAAATGAAATGGTAAGTTCCTTGATACAGAGCGCAGATTTCTCGTCTGCTTTGTATGATGTATTTTTCAGCCTACATTTTCAGAAATATAATATTTTACTTGTGTATGACCATTATACTAGCTGACTATTAGGGACTGTTATATTTCAGTTTACATTACAATTGCTTTATGTGTTAGTCATTGTAGATTAATGCAACAGGTCAGGCACATGTTTGATGAAATTGATTATGTCCTAGAGGGCAAAAATGCTGAGCGCTTTGCTTCTCTTTACTGTTGGTCTGCAAGTAAGTTCAACATCTGCACCAAAAACGTTAGTTTCTATTTTCTTTGATGTGGCATGTCCATAATTCAACCATGTTTGTTAATCCTGAATTCAAATTTTGGATAATGCTCAATGCTTTGATCTAATGATGTTAAGAGAGAGAAAATGAGAGTCATATGATGAATACTATGTGTTATTACACATCAGTACTCATATTTAAGTGTTGTAAGTACAAGGATAATTAAACATAATTACAAGAAATATACTCCCCATCAAGTTGCTTGCTAGATATATAACTAATCCAAGGAACTCTGAATGCCTTGGTGAAAACATCTGCTAGTTGTTTGAATTGACAATGCCAATGGTGAAATCCCTGGATAACATCTTCTATCTAATAAAATAAACAATCTATCTCAATATGTTTGGTCTACTCATGGAATGTCAGATTTGAGGCTATATGTATGCAAATGCTGCCTGATTTTCACAAATAAGTGTTATTTGTGTAACTTCCCCAAATCTCAACTCTTTGAGCGATTGTTTGAAACTAAAAAAGTTTACAAGTGGCCAAAGACATGGCTGAATACTCTACTGAGGGCATAGCACTACTCTCCTCCTTGACCTAGGCTTGGGATCGACTGTGAGATCATAGGCTAAGTTTTAAAAAATAAAATTGTTACTATGTATAATTACAAAGATAATTCAATCACACATAAGAATATACTGTTACTCTTAACAAATTCTATCCTATTTACATTATTACTACAATTACATTATTTTTAACAGTTGTATGTTGTCACTTAAGGTGTTTCCCCTGGAATTATAAAATTTCACTTTGGTTGAGAGCTGATAATTATTTCCTCAAATGATAGGGCAGTGTGTAATGTCCTTAAGTTATAAACATTTTTGTCTCTTAACTTGATGAAATAATGCTTAGTTTTTTAGCATGTAATTTAAATTGGTGACTCTTTTCAAGAGGTGGTAATGAACAGAGCAACAAATATGCAGGTGGGGTTAAACAAAAAAGAACAAATTCCGTCAAAGCTCCAAAAATATATTGGGATTACACATGCTCCACTGTGCTAACTATGGAGTGGATAGATGGAATTAAGCTAACAGATGAAATAGGTTTGAATAAAGCTTCTTTGAACCGAAGGGAACTCATTGACCAGGTATAAAGTACACAAGTTTTGTTGGTCACAAGCTTCAACTGTTTACGTATACGATATATCTCTCTTATGCCATTGTGTGTCTTAGTATGCTTTCATGTTTTTATAATAGTATTGAATGCTAATTTATGTTATCTTTTGTCTACATATTAAGTGCATGATTACTTGAGATGCTAAGAACTATCAATTGATGCCCCATTGCCTCTTTCTTATGGCTTTGTAGGGATTATACTGCTCTTTGAGGCAAATGCTTGAGGTTGGTTATTTCCATGCTGATCCTCATCCAGGAAACCTTGTTGCAATAAATGATGGATCTCTTGCATATTTTGACTTTGGAATGATGGGGGATATTCCAAGGCATTACCGGATTGGACTTATTCAAATGGTGAGAAATGTCTAGATATTACTCATTTTAAAGGATGTAACTTAAATTGGCTAGTTTCAATTTCCACTACATTTTATGGCAATGTCTTAATTCCAAAATGTTTGAGAAGCTTAAATCACATTAAAGATGTTAAACTGACAGAAACTAAATTCTGGATAATATTTAGCAAAAGGAATGAAGCTCAGCTCCTTACACCAAAGAGAATATACTCTGATAAAGCAGAAAAATGATAGCCAAAACAGAGAAAAATAGAAAAAAGCTGGAAGAAGATGTTTTACACTTATATTTTAGGGTTTACATCTAATATGCATGCTTTATGCCAACTTGGCGAATGAGCTTCCTATTTGTTCTATTGCTGGAGAAGAGTCAAAACTCAAAATGGTGTGTTAGATTTTGACTGCTTTTATTTGCAAATCACTTGCTCATGATCTCTCATAAGATCTGACTTAACTCCAGAGTCATGCTATGCGTTACATATTTACTGGGAACTTTTTTTATGATGCTAATATATATGATATCCTGAAATATAAGAAATCCTTTCATTCATTGGATTCAGACATCAGTTTCTCTTGGGTGAAATGTTACATGCATTGTCTGATTTTTATTTTTCTTTTAAAGTTGCTCCTCTTCATTATACTTCAATTTATGGTGGAGATACATAATTTCCTTTGTTGTGTGTGTCTAGTACTAAGTTTTTCTCTCTTTCAGATTGTTCACTTTGTTAATCGTGATTCTCTGAGCTTGGCAAATGACTATCTTTCTTTGGGATTTATTCCTGAAGGGATTGACATACATTCAGTTTCTGATGCGCTGCAAGCATCATTTGCTGATCGGACCACTGAATCTCAAGATTTTCAGGTTTGCTTTGTGTCTTATACTGTTTTTAACTTCTAAGGATCAACTTTGGCTCTGTAATAGCTGTAACTGGTGTTGAAAATATATTTTGGTCATCAGCCTGAGTATCCCAAAGCAGAGTTTTGAGCATTTTCAAATGTCACTTAGAGGGAGGGGGTGACTACAGAGGGAAACACTGGCGTGCACAATTTATGCACTGTTTTGGTGCTTATCGTCAGATGGGAATGCCTAAAATTTCAAGGATAAATCTTTGGCGCAACCTATGCTTTGGGATTAAGTTGATCTTATCCTCATTTCATCCTTTTTCTGGCTTGTTTTATTCTAATTTTTTGTTTTGGTGTTGGGCTTCAAAGCTTCAAGTTATTTTTAAGTTAATATTTCATAGATTCATTTTCTGCTAATGTCTTCTACAACAAGATATATGTTTTTATGCCTGTCTGAAGCACAATTACTGGGTATAATGGCACTTTGTACTTCAAAGTTCAATCTTGCTTTGGATTTCAGGGAATTATGAACCAACTATATGATGTCATGTATGAATTTAACTTCTCCCTTCCGCCAGACTATGCTCTTGTGATAAGAGCATTGGGATCACTAGAAGGCACAGCTAAAGCTCTGGATCCTGATTTTAAAGTCATTCAGAGTGCATATCCTTTTGTCATTGGGAGACTTATTGCAGATCCAAGCCCTGATATGAGAAGAATTCTGAGGGAACTTCTCATTCGTAACAATGGATCCATAAGGTGGAATCGTCTAGAACGCTTGGTATGATCTATCTTGGCTTTTCTACTTGGCCATACAAAATTGTGATGTGAATATGTTCATTCCAGTATTGCTTTAAATAAGCCGACAAGTTATTCACAAGGTTACCAAATGGTAACTGTATCATTTGGGCCATAACGTCTCCAACTAAACAGAATTGCTATTTAACATTGACATAAATTTATAGACTACTTTATTTGTGCACTTGTACTTGAAAGTTTCGAACCTCGTGTCCCTATATGAATATGAATCGTTTTACAGTTACTGACTAGGGACAATTACATTATTAGTTTGAGAAATGCTAGCAAGTAGCAGCACACTCCATCACACTCTTTCCAATACCTTCTTTATTAATGGGTGAAATACAAATGGATCCCATTAAACTGGGAATGGAACTTACTAAATAGGGATTAGGGAGTAAAGACACATCATTTAATTCATTCCATTTGTGTTTCATCCAATAATAGAAACAGAGTAAGTTGCTAGCATTTCTCTATGAATTTATGGGTAGAATTATGTTTTTCCTTAGAAGTAATTGTGCTTTATTAGAGTTCAAATGCGTAATTCTATCAAGTATTTTTTTAGAAATGCAAATGCGGATCCTATTCATTTCTGCCTTCAAATTTGAATACTCTTGTGGATAAAATTATTATACAACTTTGGACTGTATGTGATGGTAATATGGATATGAATGTCATTCTTGTTTCAGGTAGCAGCAATATCTGAACAAGCTTCTGAGATAACTGGAGACCCTAGTTCTGAAAAGTTTTCAAGTTCTTCTGTTTGGAAATTATTTGACATGCATGCTGTTGTTGATTCCACTGAAGATCTTTTATTATTCATATTATCAGACAAGGGTCTTAGAGTGCGTCTTTTCCTTCTTCGGGATATAGTAGAAGCAGCTGATGTGTTTCTGCAAGATGAAGTGATTGATTGCGCATTAAATGAGAATCCTCAAGGCCAGAGAACATTACTATTTGAGGTATTTTCTTTTGTTAAATATATTCTATTCTATATGCGTATGCTCATCTCTAGGGAATAAGTAGTTTCTAAGCTCCTCACTTTTCGTGGAGGTGTGCATCCTTACTAAAATTTGGAGAATCCTCGTTTTAATTTTTGCCGAATATCTAAAAAATAAATTATTGTTCTGTCTGAGTTTTTTTTTTGAGTCTTGTACGTTGCAGGAGCGTGCTATCCTTGGTAGGATTGGAAAAGGCTTTGAATACTTATGTGAGGTGGTGAAGTTGGCGCCAGGGGAGTGGACAGCAATGCTTATTCGGATGGCAGTGAAGCCCGAGGTTCATAAATTTGCTTTAGACATTATTTCAGCTTTAGCTTTGCATTCTAGTCACAAATTAAAGGTAGCTTGTTGGCTCTATTTGTCGAGACTTCTTCACAAATTTACAAAAATGAGGTAGAAATATAGCCGTTGGCACTAGTGAATTAGAAATGGATGAATGGTTTTTTTTTATGCTTAGAAATGGGGAAATGGTTTCCCTACATTGGCATGAAGATTCCATTTTTCACATCTACACTCGTTATACATGCTTCCCAAATTTTACATCTTTCAGATTTTTCAAAGGTTAATGGAGAATTTTTAATGTAATTTTGCGTTGTTGACATTATTTCCCTAACTCGTTTTTTCATTGAACAAAGTGGGGAAATTGCGGAAATTTGGTTTTTTTATACCGTCTCGCTACATTTACCACCTTTGTTTAAATTTTATGATTCATTACTGTAAAAATGACGTATTAATAAACTGGCTATAATTTTCATAGTAAATTGAGTTTGTATTTTTCTAAACAAAGTGATCGGGGATGAATTGTGATTAAATTGATAGTAATTCTTTTTACTATTTTATGATATGATATATTTTGTTATACAATAATGTAAAATGAAAAACAAAGTTGGATAAGATTATGACTTAGCATAAAAAGTACATTATAGATTTTATGCGATAAATAATAAGTCACAGTTCAATTGATAATTGAGAAATGAGTTAAATCAAATATTCTTAATGTACAACGTATATTAATTTAAATAAATTACAATTTGGGAAATAATATAATAAAAAATTCGTATTAATACTAATAAGAAAGAATTTGAAACAGTAGTATGTTTCAATAACAAAAATACTCATGCAATCTTAGGATATGTATTTCTTATATTCTGTGGGAAAAAAAATACCCGGTTTAATTATTTTAATCATTGCTTTTATTTGGTTATTGATCGGGTCTTGTATTGTTCGATTTTGAGGGTTATCTAGATCGATTACTTGACTAATTCATTAGTTTATTGGTTTGATTGACCCTATAATGTAATAAAGTGTCCAATAAAAAAGGTTAAAATATATTAGTATACGTGGATGATTGGAAAGCCCCCTCCTCTTACCTATTTTGTTTGTCGAGAATTGAATGCCAGCCAGTTAGAGTATGACATATATATTGGGAACAAAATATAGTAAAATACACGTGTAGAACTAGCAATAGCTTCTTTTTTTGGGGTGAATACTAGCAATAGCATTACTTAATTGGAAAGAGTGAGCCATCGTAAAAAAAAAAAAAAAAAAAAAAAAATATATATATATATATATATATATGGGGTAAAATACGTATACGTTTAGGAGATATTTTAAACAGTAAAATCTAGAATTATAGTCGTATCATGATAAAAAAAATATGTATGTACGTAAGAAAATATAAATTAAAATATAGCTTATTATTTTTAAGTAATAATTATAAATTTTGTATTTTTTCTTCTAAAATAATAATTCGCTTTGAAAGAGTCTAGTAAGATAATTCAAGTTTTGGTAAATTCTGAAAATGTCAAATGGGATATTTTGTTTAAGCATAGTTGTAAACTCATATGCCTTTATTATATTTTATTTTTGATTCTAGAATTTTGATAAACTCTGAAATTGTCAAATGGGATATGTTTACTGATAACGATTTAAGATAGTACTTTTCATGTTTAATAATACAAAGTTATATTTTTAGCTTGTCACTTATCTCATCTCATGATAAATCCGTGGATAATTCTCATTAGATTCAGTTATACTATTTTGGTAATTTTATAGTATACAGATAGGGAGTCAAGTACTACATAATATTTTTGCACTAAACTTATAAATAACTCGAACTTTTAAGAGTGTGTAAATGCTATCAATGATATACAAATGTATACCTATACTCTGACTTTCAATTTTATTCATGCGTTTTTTAAATAAAGCTACCAACATGTTCTTAATCATTTGAAAATTTAAAGAAGAAAAAACAACTTGCAGTTAATGACATACGAGTTTTCTATCAATCATCAAATGCAAAGTAGGAAAATGTCAAATTAAGTTAGCCAAAGCAGTAATTACTAAGGTATCTGTTCAACTCAAAGATTCCAACGTTTCTGCTTATAGAATTCTTTGCCATCAAAATCCAAATCTTTTAATAGGTACATAGGCAGGCAGTGACAAACACCAAACTAATCGTACACTAAACGACAACAAAGCCAGAGAATATAAATCCTAACAACAATATTCATTCAAGTTCAATGGTATAAAGAAGAACATAAATCTAGGAAACGTTAACAAGGAAAGTTATAACAAGAATTGAATCTAATAGAAGGGATTTAGTCTTTTATACTATAGTGAATTAAGATACCATTTTTCATTGAGAGAAATATTCATATATAAATTTTAAATGTGTCTAAAATATAATTGCCTAAACACATATGAGAGAGAAAAATCTAAAATTATTTATATAAGTGTTCACAATTCAGTTTGATCAAGTTATTGGATAAAAATTATCTGAATCAAGCATAAAAATAACATGTGATTTAGTTTAAATATAATATCATATTTAAATTAACCCAAATTAGTCTTTTTATGGTTCAGTTTGAATTTATTCAGCATTTTTGTTATTTTTTTAGAAATTATTTTTATATAGCTTTCAAAATTATTTGTAATTTGACAACTATTGAGATAAATTGACAAAATGTAAAATTTA
>PYAF01001757.1:933055-944624 GCA_007407185.1 Glycine tomentella
GTTGGGTTTGTTTTATTTTTATATTAAGAACCGAAATTTAAATCCAATTATGATTATAAAAATTGAATTTTTTAATGAATAAAGTTAACAGTGCATTTTTTACACTTTCTTTCTAACACAATCTTTATGATTAAATCAAATTTAATAAAAAAAATCGTCCATTTTTTATGGATTTTATTTCTGAATTAATAATTTTTTTCTTGATTTAGAAGTGAAATTCATTAAAACTAATAATTTTTAATTAATTTTAGTTAATTATAAAAAAGTGTTAGAGGGAGTGATGTTATTATTTTTAAAATATTTTTATTTGATTTGTTTTTTTAATTATTTAAATGAATTTAGTGGTTTGAAATGATCCATTAGTTGGATTTTGAACAACCTTAGTTTTTCTGCTTTATTAGAGAGAAATGAAAAATTAACTCAACCTACCTAAGATGTGGCATATGTCAGGTTCAAAGGTATGTGTTTGGTTGTGCATGCATAGCACATAGGTGACACGTGTCAGAACATGGACGAGTAGATTAGAGAAAACAGTTTTTATTTTTGGCATTTGACTAGGTCCCACCGAAAGCTTCGCTCATCCTTCGGCGACGCGTATGTAACGTTAATCTTAGTACACCATCAATCATTAATTTCATGCAATCACCAAACAAAAAAACCTTTGAGCTTCCAAGGAATCACCCAAAAAATATAAATAAAAATTAATAAATAATTTCCCCTTTTTTTCTAATTGACTTTTCATTCTCTCATTAATTCTTGTTGACCCAATATTCAAAGTAAAATGTGCAATTGATTTTCAAGAAGACTATGATATTATTATTGTTGAACATCTAAAATTGTGCAATTAATTATGGTTCCACATCTAAAATTGTTGAACAAACCAACCGTGTGATGTGAGTTCCTTGAACTAAAATCAAACAGAATACAATACCCTCTCTCTCTCTGTCATAGAGCATTTCTCTTCTCTTCCCTTTCTTGGGTACTCTCTCTCTCCTCTCTCCTCTCTCTTGTAAGATAATTCTTCCCGAATTCAATATTGTTCAACCATGGATTCAGCATCTTTATGCCTTTAGCTGTATTATTAGTAGCAATATCTATGTACAAAGTTTATGTCTTTTCGTGCAAATTCTGTTTTAGTCTCGTGAAATTAATAAACTTTCTTGGGTTGTTCTGTATTTATGCAGGTTAAAAGTTGGAACCGAGTGATTACCCAACTAATGTTATGATCAGTTGGAAGCGTTGGCAAGAAAGAATACACAATAGTGGTGTTGTTTGTTCATTTTGGTCAAAGAAATAGTATCTGGGTACCCAGGATATTGTAGTTGTAAGATGGGTTATCTCAATTCAGTTTTGTCATCTTCAAGCCAGGTTCATGTTGCAGATGATGCAATTGTGAGCGGTGGGGGTCTAAGGTTAAATTCTTTCTCAAAAGTCCATCTTTCTTTATATCAAGAACTGGTTTTTTTTTTGTGTTTTTTGTTTTTCTCATGTTCTTGCATTTAAGACATACCAGTATTTATTGGTTAGTTTTATTCAGACTTCGTGGTCGTAATGTTCATTTTCATATTCATAATTCTGTTATTTGTGATTCTTGTATTTATATGGATTTTGTATTTGTGATTCATGAAACACGTGTTGGAATTGTGATGTTTCCATTGTACAACAAAATTCTTTGACTAGGCCTTTGTTAAACTAGTATGGCCTAGATATGATGATTGTTTCTCTTGTGTTATCATATCTCTTGCGTTATCATATCGGTGAGCTAAAACTGCATGAGATGATTGTAACACAGTTTGTTTTTATTTGTATTTATAGTCACAATGGAAAATTCAGCTACGGGTATGCTAGCTCTCCTGGCAAGAGATCTTCAATGGAAGATTTTTATGAGACAAGAATTGATGGTGTTGATGGTGAAATCGTTGGCCTCTTCGGAGTTTTTGATGGTATATTTATATGTTCCTCTCTTCTTCATCTCCTGGTTGTACACTGATTGGAAAATATGCCAAAATATTGCACGTAGAACTCATGCTATGTTACTCCTGTTAATATGTATTATATTAATTTTTTTATTATCAATCTGCTTCTTTTCTGGATTTTCCATTTCTTAAAATATTGAGTAACTAAGTCTCCAATGTAACTTATTGCTGCCATATGCAGATGCTTGTGTACCTGTGCACTTATATTATACAATAGATTCCTAGTTTGTGTATTTTTGTCCTGCATTTTCCGTCTTACCAGCTTTTGTGCTTCTGTTTTCTCAAATATACATAAATACATGGAGAGGAAATTTTAGATTTGTTTACAGTTGATGTTTTCTCAAATATACATAAATACATGGGGAGGAACTTTTAGATTTGTTTACAGTTGAGGTCTCATCTCACCTTTGACCCCATGTTAATCTTATTGTGTGGACGGTTTGACTAGTCTGTTTGGCTGTAGTGTTATTTTCTGCACACCATGAAGGAAATCTCTTTGAAGGTTTATGATATACAATCTTCCTTTGGGTATAATTTCCCAATTCTTCAACCTCCTTTTTGAACCCAAATTTCTCTTTGTAGTATTCTCATTTGTAACTTCAGAACCTTCATTTATTCCTCTAGGTGAACAATTATAAGCTAAGAGTTATTTTTTTGTTTGCCATCAGATATTTTTCCCCATAAAAATTTATTCTTATTGGAATCATTTCCTATCGGTTAAACCTATGCTCTTGATAAATAGAAGTAGCTGCAAGTTTCTTGTTTATAACTCCTTCCAGGTCATGGTGGTGCTCGTGCTGCTGAGTATGTCAAGAAAAACCTGTTTAGTAATTTGATCAGTCACCCAAAATTCATTTCTGACACCAAATCAGCAATAAGTATGTTGTCTCCTACCTGTCACTTCCAGGTCCTTATGTCTGATGTTCTCCGATTTACTAAATCCAAAGAATAACTTCTTTTCCTACCAAAATTTTCTTTCGACAGCCGATGCATACAATCATACTGACTCCGAGTTGCTGAAATCAGAAAATAGCCATCACAGAGATGCAGGATCAACTGCTTCCACTGCTATTTTAGTTGGTGACCGCTTGCTTGTTGCAAATGTGGGGGATTCCAGAGCTGTTATATGCAGGGGTGGTAATGGTAAGGGTGTAAGCTTCATACATACATGGATACATCTATCTATTTATCTTTAGACATGTGTAGTTAATTATTAATTGTGTTGTTATTGAATTTTGATTATTGACAGTTTTTATTGTATAATTTACAATTCAATTAACTAGGACTTATATAATATTATATATATTATTATACAGCCATAGTTTATATGTGTGAATGTGCTTATATAATATGCTTTTTTAGGATTTAATTGCACTTTTGATCCCTTAGATATTGCAATTCTGCGATTTCAGTTCCCCAGGTTTCAATTGTGCAAATTGGGTCTTCTAGGTATCGCAAATGTGCGATTTTAATCCCCCATGTTCCAATTCTGCCAATTGGGTCTCCTAAGTATCACAATTGTATAATTTTAGTCCTTCATCTATATATTTTATTTCATATATATTAAAATAAGGATGTTGGTCTATTAAATTAAGGTACTAAAATGGCACAATTGCAATACCTAAGGGACACAATTTGCAATTCAAACAAGGAGGACTAAAATCATACATTTGTGATTCCTGTGGGACCAAATTGGCGCAATTGAAACTGAAAGATTAAAATTGCACAATTGTGATACTTGGAAGATTAAAGGTACAATTAAGCCTTTTTTTAAAACCATTTTTGAGAATTCTTGTCTATCCTACTTTTGAGTCTTTGGTAAATGGCTATCTCGATATCATTTATTATTGATAAAATATGAAGGGCATTCATTTGTTTTTACGTATGTAATGTAATGCTAGTATAAAAACGGCATGGGTGTATGCATGTATGGCATGTTCTTGTGCATCTACTATGAGATAGTTGTTTCAACCTTCCTATGTTGAATATTTACTGAATATTGTTCTTCCAATTTTGGTTTCCCCTAGCCATTGCTGTTTCTCGAGATCACAAGCCAGACCAAACTGATGAGAGGCAAAGGATTGAAGAAGCAGGAGGCTTTGTTATGTGGGCTGGTAATGTCATCATTAACATGTAGTCAGCTTTAGTTTTATTTATTTAATTCTGAAAAAAATTTATGTTTATCTCTGTTGATAACATTACATATACAGGAACTTGGAGAGTTGGAGGTGTTCTTGCTGTTTCTCGTGCATTTGGTGATAGACTCCTGAAGCAGTATGTTGTTGCTGATCCAGAAATTCAGGTATGTCTACTATGGTTAGTTACGTCCATTCTTGAATATCTTATATAGTTATGGATTCATCTCAACCTGTGCTCATATAGGGTGCATGGTTAGATGTACAGTTCACATTGTGTGCTTACAAGATGATATTAAGCAATCTGATGTATATTTAAATGTTGATTAAAAGTGAGTAGTGAATCAAAGGCACATTTTACTTAAGAAATGAATACTATAGACAATATAAACTGAGCTTCCTACAGTGAGTTTGTGATTATCACTGTTTCTGGAACCTTTGAATTTTCTGTAAAATGAGCAGTCACTGCTTCATCATACTGTTTCACTGACAGGTTGTGACAATTTCAAACACTGATAGACCAATGTGCACTAACAATCACAAAGGCACGCATGATCAATGTGTAGTATAACAAATTGTAAAAGAGATGTCCCTTGTTCTGACTGATCTTCTCTATTCTTATTGATGTGCCCTTAAATCTTATTTGTCTTTTCTCTTTCTTTTGTATATTTAAGTTGCATGTTTGTCATTTTGCAGGAAGAAAAAGTTGACAGTTCCCTTGAGTTTCTCATTCTGGCCAGTGACGGGCTATGGGATGTTGTCTCTAATGAGGTTTGTATTGATGTTCATTTCTTCGCATTGATGACTAAAATGCATCCTCATCATAACCACTAAAAGTAGGAGCAAAATGGAGCAAAAAGGATATAAAAAACAAAACCAAAAATCATATATCGGTAAAATACTTAGGTTACAAAACAAATAGAGTCAACTGGTAAGAAGTCTTATGTTTTCCTACTCACCTAAGTTTTTAAGCTTTCTTCAGGAAGCTGTTGCTATGATAAAACAAATTGAGGATGCTGAGGAGGCAGCAAAGAGGCTGATGCAAGAAGCATATCAGAGAGGTAGTGCTGACAATATCACATGTGTTGTTGTTCGTTTCTTGATGAACCAAGGTGGATCCAAAGAGCTAGTAGCTTCTCCTCATAATAGTAGCTCTGCGGGTAAGAATCCTTCAGTAGAAGGTTTGTGTGATATATAGGTGAGTTGTGGATCCAAAAGATGCTGAGACTTGGTAAAAATCGGTTTATAGTTTGGTTCCTGATAAGCAATCAAGTTGTTGCGTTACTACATCATGCAAGAATTTATGGTCCTCTTGCATAAAGCTATTCATTATTTGTTAGCTAGGAAATGTATGTAAGGAGTGTGGCCAGAGTTCTCATTGCACCTGCTCTGCATGTAAACATGGTTCTTTTATTAGTCCATTTAATTTCCTTAGGGTTATTAGTTTATTCAGTACTATTTGTCTAATGTGAATTGTGGCTTGTATAAGTGTAATATACAAATATAAGGAACACTGATTTTTTCCCCCACTTGAAGCTATGTGTAATTGTGTTTATCTGCTTGTGATGTTAAAACCAACTTTAGAATTTGGATGGACGTGAAATAGAGATGTGAGCCCATTTGTCGTGAACAATATTATATACGATTTGTAATGTAATCATGACAAAAAAATAAATAACTTATAATGATTATGATGGCAAAGACTGATTTACGAAACAAGTCAACGACTGGGAGAATCAGAAAGTGGGAGAAGGTGTGAAAGGCACGAGAAGGGGTTAATGGTTAAATTCATTTAAGAAAATTCCTACACTTACGTTTGGTTGGGTATATAGTGATGGGGGAAGGGAGTGAATTTCTAAATGTAAACTGAATTGAAAGTGGAAAGAAGAAAAAACATTATTTTTATAAGTTAATTTTTTATTTTATGTTTTTCCACTTTTCTCTTAAACTAAACAGAAGAGAAAAAACAAATTAACTGTGTTTTTATGTTGTTTTTTCTTCTTTTGTTTTGAGAGAAATCTGAACCAAATATTACTGTGAAGCATAACTCAAATACAAATGTTAGTTGAAGCAGACGATAAACAATTGATCACGATGGGGGAATTTCAAAGCACACTGAATCATAAGCTGATAGAAAGTCAATGAATGAAAAACCAAGGAATAGAAGGAAAGAAGCATGATACGCATTTATATTAATTCGGCCCCAAGAAGCATTTGGCTCCTAGCTCAAGGAACTCGAGAACTTTATTTATTATAAACAGTATTAGATTATAAGCATTCTTTGCTTTATCACAGTAGTAGTTTTCTTTTACAGTAGGCTCTCTCTAAGCAAAATAAAATATTATTACGAAAGGTTTTAATTGAACAAACATTTACTGAATGTTAAGTACTCATCATATAAAACGTTGTTTCTATACTTAAAGAAGAGATATTGTTCAATTGTCTTCATATAAATTGTAAGTTGTTTTTATTAATTAACTTAGAGAATTTACTAAAATAAGTTGAAAATAAGTTATACACATATATATCGTAAACTATTTTAGTAAAATTTTCAAACATTTATACAATTAATGCTTATATTACAAAATTAAGTAAAAAAATTAAAATGCTTATGTATTACAAAATAAGTCCAAATAATAAAATTGTAAATAAACTCTTTCAAATACATCGCTCAAACAAGTGTATTTTCCCTTTCAACCACTCAAACTCTACAATTTTAATCTGATAGAACAGAGAATAATAAGCAGCAGAAGTGGAAAATATTCAAAATAGTTATATCATATGAATAAATGAGAATGACAGCATATTTGCATCAACCTAGCTTTACTCCTTAGGTTGTCATCGTTTGTCTAGCAGATCCTCGTTAAACTCGTCCAATGTTTAACACAAGGGGTTACTTTTACAATTCGAATAAAAGTATGATCGTTGCCATGTCTCCTTGCCAATAACAGTCGCTGCATGCTTTTGTTCCAAACAGAAATGAGGATAATGAAGAAAAGTAAGGTTATGAAGTTAGAATCCTGAATTTGTTCACGTATATATGTATATATTCTTGAATTTTCATTCAAGAGTTTGTTGTGGAAGATTCTTTTCGCAAAACTTGCTGCATGCAGATTCAATGGAGTGCATCTGACTGATACATTTTTGTTCGATTACTCTGTAATAATAACCATTCTAGATTGTTTTGGCAACTAAGAGTCAAGTGAATCAAGCATTTGTGAATAAGAATAAGGCTCATTAAGCATTAATAAAAAATAAAAAGAGATGGAGAAAGCTTGGAGGGCTTACTTGAAGCATTGGTAGGAGGATGATGCAGAACTTTGACTATTTCGTGTATCAGTGACTGCCTTAATACAATTTTTCATTAACTCCTACACTCCAACATTAATTAACAAATCATGTATGCATCAATTTTTTGATATATGTTCTTTTTTTCTTTAAAAATGATGATTATAAAGTTAAAAAAAAAAAAAAAAAAGTTCCACCTGAACTGGCATAAGTTCTGAAAGTTAATGTGATGTGCATGTAAAACTCATGGCGTCTATGCATCATTGATTGGCTTGCTTTTAATAAAACTGCTTTAAATGATAGTTTGCATGCATGTTGTAAGGATATCGTGACGTAGAACAAGAATCACAAAACGACTTGAAACAAATTACCAAGAAAATTCTTTTCTTAAATTGCTAAACATTGCACACCAAAAAAATTTCTAAGCACACCAAAAGTTGCTAAAGATTGGACTTAGGATTTAGTTAAATAAGGAAATAAAGAGAATGAACTTAATATATGGCATTCAATAAAAGAAAAAGAAATTGTACTCATGTGATAACACGTACTCATGTTATCCTATCCACCAAGAGAATATATATGCTCACGTGTGAATTAGCATACTCCATCGAATAGAGAATACGAATTATAATGCCACTTACTTCGAGTTGAAAGGATATATATATGCTTAAATGCATGAAATGAAGTGAGTAAAGATAAGAGATGGACTCAGAAAACATTTAGCAACTTATGCTCTTACGCACGAGAGAGAACCAAAGTGTAATCTTCATTGTCATCATCTCCACGATAATAAGTAATGCAAAGAGAGCTTTGAAGGGTGAATTAATGAACAAAATTACAAGGCAATCCGAAGCTTTATATGGAGTAGAAACATAACTTCTCCACCTTTTTTGGTTTAATACTTGCAATTATAATAGGAATAAATTGGCATGTCAACTTGCATGTATACTATAAAATGTATCATGTATTCATGGCTTGCTTATTAAGTGATGTACTAAACAAGAAAGTGAATATTATATTAAGTCATTTTCATATTACTTTGTGAATAGCTGGAAAACCATTATAAAATTTAAGTAAACTTAATAAGCTAGGCAGTAGGCATAAATTATTAACATTATCATATAAATTGATTTATTTATATCTTTGACTTTTTTTATTAATACTAGGATACAAGCCGAGTATTCCAAACTAATATGAAAACATTTCTTTTTTGGAAAAAGATTAAGAAGACGTACTATTTAAAATGCGTAACAATTATCTAATCTTTTTCTTTTTAGCATTTTGAATACTTAATTACCTATTAAAATAACCTTTGTGCTTAAGTAGGCAATGCTTCTAAATATTTTTGTTCGGCATAAACATTTAATAAACAACTCAAATGAAAAAAAAAAACTCAAGCTCGTATGTTTTACTTGCACATTAAATCAAAGCTAAGAGATTAATTTTTCTGTAATTAGCTAAAACAATGGCTAAAACTTCACATCCATAAAAAAATTGTTTTTATTGCCGCCCCAAATAAATGAAATTTAGACAAAATGGATTTTTTTTTTTAAATGGTCATATATAGTGAGGTGAGAAGTTGTGATTTAAAGGGTTGAGATTAGAAATTAGAAAATTGGAAATTAGAATTGTGATTCCAATTCTAAAAGGACTTCCAAACATTCGTATAATAGATCTAAGGACCTATTTCAATTTTAAACTTCAATTTCATACCCAATTTTGTATGCTAGACCTACGATTATTGTCAATTGTTACAAGCGGAGAAGACGAAGACGAAGGCACAAGCGGAGAAGATGACGTTGAAGTCGGTGCAGAGGGCGGCGAGGGAGCCGTTGCCGAGGGAGAGGAGGGCAATGACGACCATGCTAAGGGAGAGGTTGAGGTGGGAGGCGAGCTCTGTGAACAGGGAGAAGTTGACGTGCGTGGTGATGAGGATGTAAAAATGGGAGGGTTTAGGGATAAGAAGATGAGAACGAGGATGATGACAAGAAAGGAGGATTAACTTTAGCTTGCATATATATATATATATATATATATATATATATATATATATATATATATATATATGTATGTATATCTTCAATTTGATTTACGAGATAATTAAGATGTCCATCCAACTGTGATAATTAGTTGACTAAGTAAACGTACTAAATTTCCTACCGCGGGAATTAGGATCCTATGGATTTTTGTTTTAATACGTGAAAATCAAATACATCAATTCAATAAAAAAAAATAGATTTATCTTTTGCTGATATATGTAATCCTAATTAATTTTTTAAAGTTATTTGAATGATACAGTCTGATACCTATATTATATAATTTTTGGATCTCTCCACATTTAATGTGATTCGACCGAGATCTTACAATAGTTGTGATACCTCCTTATCAGTTTGAAAATTAAGTAGCTACTTCCTCCCATAAAAACCCTTTTATCTTCGAAATGTGGAGTTCCATAAATGAATATATGGTTCAACTATCAAACATAGGCCTGCATGAATGCAGTTAGCCGACGGAACAAGAAAAAATAACCTCCACATTCATTGATCATTTCCATAGGCTCAACATAATTAATAAGCATTAATTATGAAATTTCAGTTTGACTCTCACCTTGCCGATTTTTTTTCCCAATTTCCTTTTGTTTCTCATAGGAAGTCAATGGTATGCTAGAGCTTTTTACACAATTGTAATTCTTGAATTTGCCACCACTCAATGTTATTGGTTTAGTTTAAACATTCTCCTTTTTTACCCTTCTTCAATATTCTGTCATGATTTGCTACCTCCTAATCCTCTCTTGAACTCTCCTTTTAAAGGTTAAGAAGTTGCAAATTCTTATAGCTTTTCTCCTCCTCTCCTTTCAAAACCACTAGCAATTTATTATCCTCATGCAATGGAAATTGCATGCACAAAATAGTCATGTCCTTTTCCAATTATGACATTGCCCTTTACAAGGTCATTTTGCTTCGGAACAAGTAAATTCTTTTGGGCTCTTGGGCTTTTCTATTATTGTGCCTGAAAAACCAAATGCTATGGGAATCTCTTGTGACAGGAAAAAATGGAAAGTTCTTTCTAATAAAAAGACCTAAACACATCCACTAAATGACCCAGAAGCTCAAGTAAATGTTCAGCGTTATTACTGGAGCAAGCCCAACCAAATTATTGACCTAATTAATCTTAATCCACAATAAAATAAATGAAAAACTAAAAAGGAAAAAGGAAAATGAAAGTTGAGCGATCCTTTGAGTTGTGGGTGCCCGAGTGATTGAGAGCAAGAGAGAACAAAATGGTACTACTGCATGTGTTATTCAGTAAGGAAGTCAAAAACAGTGACGTGTGTTGATTAATGTGTATGTTGTTAAATTGGTGACGGTGCATCCAAAAGAGTGATATAATCACCACATTTTTTATACATGTGAAACAACTCAATACACTATCCCCTATAAGAGGCAGTAATGATTACGAGGTTATTAAAGGACACACAACATATATAAGTGTGAGACCCCCATACTATCATGTTAGATAACAGATAATAGAACTTGCTTAGATTTTTTGGATCTCTCCAATCTTAAAACTCTTTAAGGTGTGTTCTCAAACATGAACAACTTTTATGCACACTAATAAACAAATTCAAATGAATAAATTATCATGCATAACTTGAAAAAAAAAGTGTTAGACTTGATTAAAATATAGCTTAATAAAGGGCATGATTTTGGTATATATACCTAACAAGAGTACGTGGTACAATAAACTTAAAAAAACAAAACAAAAAAAGTTGAACTGGTGAAATATTACGCTGTTAAAATTACATGGACTATTAAAATTAGATGGACTTGTGGGATAACTATCCATTAATGCTTAACTTTTCATTTTTATTTTATACAAATAAATACCTTTTAACTTCTTCCTTAATAATTTTTACATAAAACAACTATTAAAAGTTTATTATAACAGTCGTTAGACATTATAAATATTTTTTTAATAAAAAATATATCATTTTATTCGGTAAAAATTATACTCCTTCCATTCCTAAATAATTATCATTCTAGATAATTTTACAAAAAAAGTAATAAATAAATGAAAGAGAGTAATAATTTAACAAATTAATCTTATATTATCGTTAATTCATTTATAAATTTTATTGTCCATCACTAATATTATAAGAGATATAAGTGA
>PYAF01001757.1:950640-981044 GCA_007407185.1 Glycine tomentella
CGCATAATTCGCTTCTTTGCGTGACGAACTAGGGAGCCACTTATATTGCGCCATGTCAGCCGATATTACGCCATCTCAGCATATCTAGTTCGCTTTTCTGACTAGCGAACTAGGTACCGTGGCACTTTGGTATTTTTTTTGCTTGGTGTGGCATTCCAGTAATATTATTTTCAAATGATGGCAGTACGGTCAGTAACTCATATTATTATCATTCCCTTGTACTTTTTATTCCAATATTTATTTCGACCTACCAAAAATAAAAATATACTATTTATTTTCGTATTAATATACAGGCTAACTGTGAGATGCCACTATCGGCGTAGGAGTGTCCCGCGTCTATTATTACGATTACGATTTACAAGTGTACAAATGCTCTCTCCGATTTGATGGGGTATCTACTAACAAAGAAAATGGTTCCATAGTGTGCATTGATTTTGCGTTGCAGTTGCTGTCACCTTTTTGGGTATGTTTAAAAAACGGATTACTTTTCCTACCTATAATAAAATCAAGACTAAGGTTGCACATGTTTTCTGTTAATATATATCTTCATTTTAGAGTTAAATAAATTGTCTTTTTCTTTTATATCAAAAGTATGATTTTATCATGAAAAATGGTGTATGGACACCATTATGTTACTTGTCATCGGAGAAGAGAAAGAGAGAAAAAAAAAAAAAAAGATAGAAATATATGTCTCTTTTTTCCCCAATGCTTCCAGAAATATAAAAAATAAGAAACATGCGGCTAAGCCCCTGCCTGATCAAGCAAAGCACACATACATGGCTTCGATTGGTTATTAGGTAACATAATGCGATAATAAGAGACATATAAAGGAAATACCATGTCTTAGTGGAATATATATGATATCGAATTATTTACATGTAATTATCCTTTTATCATAATTTTTGCTGAAGTATCCTTTTATAATTAATCACAAGAGCAACACTTATTACTTTAGTGTTAAAAAGTTAATTAGTTGTTCTGATAAAGATATTTTTAATAATTTAGTAAAATACTATGAAATACGAATTAAATTATGTTTACATGTTATCGTTAATGATCAACTTTTATATTATCATATCACTCTTTATGTCATTAAAACATTCTATTGCATCTATTTTTTATGCCTTAAATATGTTTTTAATCATTTAAATTAGGGATATGTACTTTTTAGTCTCTCAAATTAAAATTTATTTTTTTAGTCTTTTGAGCTTGAAAAATACTTATTTTATTCCTTTTTCCCAATTGACATTAGTGTGTGCCAAATATGACATATTGAATGTGCAATTCGTGATAGTTTATGATTGAGATTCTAATTTTTTAGATTTCAGAATTTTTTACAATCCCCGTATCATATTAAAAAAAAGAAAGAGGAGAGGGGGTGGCAGCTACAAACTGTGGAAAAAAATAATTCAAAAATTAATAAGTATTAGCGTATCATATAACTAATTATTTTAGAGAGATGAGTGTCGCAACTAATGTAGAATATAAAATGATTTGAGTTTTCCTCGTATCAAAATATTGGCATTTTGTAATCCTCATTCCCATTCAAATAAAATAATAGTGCCTTGTTTTTTTTTTATCAATTTCAGAAAATACCAAATTCACAATCAAGATAACATTTTAATCTAAGCATATAAATTAATCAGTTTTTCAGGACCTATGAATGGGAAAAATCTTCTACAGTAATATATCACTGTAATTGACCAAAAATCAAGAAAGCAATTCCAACTTGAATAACTCACACTGCCATTCACATCAAACAGTTATACAAACAAAAAAGGTGCAAAAAATGAAACATAGAATCCGACGCTCGCTGAGGACCTTGATGTAGTTGTTGTAGCACAAAGGACGAGGTTGCTATGTTTGCAAAGTGGTTAGGTTGGATAATGCATGATAGCTGTTTGAGGGAATGCGTATGAAGAACGAGGTTACTTATGAATGTGATTGGTGCATTTTTTTTTTTTCAATTTGTGGCATGCTTTAAAATTTAAATTAAAAATCAATATGACAGTCAAAAGTCGCTATAAATTACACGTTCAATATGTTATGTTTGACATCCACTACTGTCATATGGAAAGAGAGACTAAAAAAGTATTTTATAATTTTAGAGGACTAAAAAAATAACTTTTATTTTAAAGGATTAAAATAAGAATATCACTAACAGACTTAAAACATATTTAAGTCTTTCTTTATGTACGATTTTATTCGTACTATTTTCCTCTTGTTTGATATTTATGAAGATGTACAAATTATTAGTTATTTTCAAAATTTCATGTTAAAAGTTGTTATATTAAAATTTTGAATTTTCATATCTTAATTTTGATTACTTTTGTTACGGACGCGAATATGCCATACTCGCATCCTTTCCATAATCAACCTAATCGACCAGGATCCGCCATTAACTGCAGTAGAATGATCAGCGGAAGCATTAAAGCACAACGGCCATTCCCCCTCATTCTCGGCCTCACCATTATGAGGAAAGATATTGGACCCTAAGTACTCTGCGTCTCAAGCCCAGGAACAGACCTATAAAATCAGCACACCCGATGGTGAAAGGTATATACACATTATCCTTACTCTCCCCTCCATTCGCACGGCACAGACAGCACCCCAATTGTTCCCGTGTCTGTGTGATCTTCTCTTCAAGTCGCTGGTTTCACTGCCATAGACCAGCAGGGGAGAGTCCGATCCTATATCATACCTCCGGCGATACTCGTCGGACATTTCTGTTATTTCAGAACAGAACATTGGCGCCGTCTGTGGGAAACGATAAACTTCGAATCCCACCTACCAGCAATGGCAAACACCAGGAGGCATCACGCAGCAAGGAATGAAGAACCGCCCAGCATCGTGCGGCAGGAGGACGTGGTGGTGGAAGATGCCCTATCCCACATGGCTTCATCTCCGATGGAACCAGGGATACCGCCTCCGGACAGCCCGCGCCGGAAAGTCGAAAACGACGCTTCTCAGCGATTCATCCAAAACGCTCTCCAAACCCTGCTGACCAGGATGGAGAATTTACAAAAACGCTACGAGCTCCAGCGGCAAGAGGACATACAACTCCTCATCGCCCAGTTAGAGGAACGAGACGACCGGCGGAAAGAGGAAGAACGACGTCAAAATGCCGACCACAATCGGGACAGACCTGAGTCTCTCAGAAGGCCGATATCATCAGCATCAGACCGAACTGAACGTGAAAGGAGGCCCCACAACGAAGCACCTCAAGTGTCGTCGGCCATCATGCCAGACCCGGTCACAGAAAGGCCGATTAGGGAGGTCGGCCATGCACTTGAACAGGGCAATGGTGTTTACCGAAGGAAGTATCACAGGGGCCACCAGAACAACAGCCCATTCGTCGACCAGATAGTGGACGCCCAATTTTTAGAGGACTTTGACGGGTCATTCTTATCAAAGTACGACGGGAGCCAGGACCCGCAAGTGCACATCGACGAATTTGACATGCAAATGTGCGTCAGGGGCATTGATGAGCCCATCATTTCAAGGATTTTCGCTACTACGTTGACAGGAGCTGCCCAGACATGGTTCCACTCCCTGCCTCCCCGATCCAAATACAACTTCGAGGATTTCGGCCAGAAATTCCTGTTGAATTTTGCGACAAGCAAGAAACAGCCGAAGTCCAAATTCGCCTTGGGAAAGATAAGACAGCAGCCAGGGGAAACGCTCCAGAGCTACTTGGACCGATTCAAAGAAGCCGCGCTGCAGGTCCAGGGCCTGGAGGAAAAGGTACACGTCCACCTTATCTCTGCCGGCCTCAACGGAGCCTCCCGCCTTGCGAAATCTATATACAAAGACCCGGTGAAATCCCTGAACGAATTCAGGATGCGATCTAAAAAGTACCTTGAACTAGAGCAAATGGAAATAGCAAACTCAGCACCAAAGGAGAACAGGAGACCCTCACCGCCCAAAGGCCAACGCCACGAGAAGCAGCATATGGGGCAGAGTAGTCGGCATCTAACCCATGCACAGGGTGGCCGACCGCCATGGGCGGATGCCGACCTACAGTTCAGACCAGGACGGTACGAATTAAAGTACGACAAGTACACCCCGTTAACAGCCCCACGAGGACAGATCTGGAAGGAAGTGGCGTTTACTGACATGAGGAAGGTCGACCGACCACCTCCGATGGTAAAAAAAGAAGGAGTGGACTACTCTAGGTATTGCGATTTCCACAACGGCCCGGGGCACACGACCGATCAGTGCTGGGAGCTACGAGACGCCATAGAGAAATTTGTACAGGAAGGTAAGCTGCGGCAATACGTCATCCAAACCCAAGGGCGGCAGAGTAAGAGGAAGGCGCAGCCGGGAGACAGACGGGAGGACAAGAGAAACAAGAAGGAGAAATTCCCCGAGCCGGAATTCGAATGCAGTCTCATCACGGGAGGACTAGGCGGAGGAGGTGATTCGGCCAATCAAAGGAAGAAGTACCTCAGGGAAGTAATGTCCGTGAGGGAAAAACCACTGTTCAAAGGAAAATCAAAGGAGGGCAAGAAAGCCGAAAACCCACTGATCTATTTTACCGATGAAGACATGCAGGGAGTGATGCCGGGACACGAAGATGGGTTGGTCATAACAGGAACTGTGACCAATTTCAGAGTCAAAAGGATATACGTCGACAACGGCAGTTCGACCAACATTATCAACCTGGACGCGTTCAAGAGGATGAACCTAAAGGAGGAGGACTTGAGGCCATGTCAGACCATGCTCTACGGGTTCAACGGCTCGGGCACCAGCTTAAAGGGCGTAATTGACCTTCAACTTACGTTGGGGACAAGAGAAGGATTTAGATCGGAAAGGGTGGCATTCACCGTGGCCGATTTCCCATCCCAATACAACATCATTCTGGGAAGACCGACGCTGCACAAGTGGGACATTTTTGTATCCACCAAGCACCAAAAAATGAAAATGATCGGACACCTCGGCAAAGTCATCACCATTTGCGGAGACTAAAAGGAATCACGGCAGTGTTACTACAATGCTGTGAGAGAATCCGAAGTCGGTCCATCCTCCCCACCGCACCTCCAACAAGGAGAGCCGACGGAACCCCCGCTTAGAACGCGCCCAAGGAAGCCGATCAACATGATCGAACTAGATCTACGTGACGCCGAAGAATGGAGACCAGAACCAGCTGACGAACTCGAAGACATCCAGATCGGCCCACTCCCCTAGCAGATCACGAAGATAGGCAAGCGAGGAGATCCCGAATTCAAAGACCGATTGATTCGGTGTCTGAAGGAGAATCAGGACGTCTTCGCCTGGAAGGCATCCCAAATTCCTGGAATCAATCCGACCTTTTGTTGCCATAAACTCGCAGTATACTCAGGGTCCAAGCCGGTGGAACAGAAGAGCAGGAAGCTCGGTCAGGACAGGAGGCAGGCCCTGGAGAAACACATTGAAGAACTGATCGAAGCCGGCTTTATAAGAGAGATCCAGTAGACGACGTGGCTCTCAAATGTCGTGATGGTGAAAAAATCCAATGGGAAGTGGAGAGTGTGCGTCGACTATACCGACCTAAATAAAGTCTGCCCAAAGGATTCGTATCCGATGCCGAACATCGACCAACTAGTGGACAGCTCAGCAGGATATCAGTGGCTGTCATTCATGGATGCTTATTCCGGATACAATCAAATTCCCATGCACCCAGCCGATTGGGAAAAGACAGCATTCAGGGGTATCAAAGCGAATTATTGCTACGAGGTCATGCCCTTCAGTCTAAAGAATGCGGGAGCCACATACCAACGGATGATGAACAAAGTTTTTTGTGATCAGATCGGACGAAACATTGAAGTCTACATTGACGATATGATCACAAAAACATCGGTAACCGGAGATCATATCCAAGACTTAGAGGAAACGTTCCAGAAATTGAGGCAGCACGACATACGTCTCAACCCGCTGAAATGTGCGTTCGGTGTCAAAGCGGAAAAATTCCTGGGTTTTATGTTAACTCACCGGGGGATAGAAGCCAACCCGGACAAGTGCAGAGCCGTCCTCGACATGCAGTTCCCAACCAGTAAAAAGGAAGTACAGCAGCTGACCGGGAGGATGGCGGCCCTAACCCGATTTCTACCAAAATCGGCAGAAAATGCTCTACCTTTCTTTAAGCTATTAAAGAAAGAGGCGATGATAGGTTGGAGGCCGACGGGCGAAGAGGCTTTCCAGAAGATCAAGGCATGCCTAGCCGCACCGCCAATATTGTCGAGACCCGAGCCGGGCGAAACACTCGTATTATACTTATCGGTGGGCGAGGAGGCCATCAGCGCAGTGTTGGTCAGAGAAGAAGGCAAATCTCAATGGCCGATATACTTCATCAGTCGGGCGTTAAAAAATTCGGAACTGAGGTACCAAAAGCTTGAGAAAGTCGCCTTCGCCCTGCTCACCGCAGCAAAACGGCTCTGACCATACTTCCAAAGCCATACGGTAATCATCCGGACAAACCAACTGATCCGACAGGTACTGCATAAACCGGACTTGGCAGGAAGAATGATGAACTGGGCGATCCAATTATCCGAATATGACATCCAGTACGAGGCACGACAGGCCATAAAGTCCCAGGCGTTGGCCGACTTCGTGATGGAATTGACGCCGACATCGTCCAGTCAGACCAACCAAATGTGGAAAGTCTACGTCGACGGGTCGTCCAACGCAAAAGGAAGCGGAGCCGGGGTCATAGTTGAAAACCCGGAGGGCGTATCACTGGAGCAATCACTACAGCTCAATTTTCCGACTTCTAACAACCAAGCAGAATACGAGGCACTAATCGCCGGGCTACTTCAGGCTAAAGAGCAGGGAGCCTCTAGAGTCCACGTCTTCACCGACTCACAACTCGTGGCCGCCCAAATCGAGGGCAGATACCAGACCAAGGGGTCCTTGCTGGCTAAATACCTGGTCAAGGTCAAGGAAATTATGGCAGAATTCGAGGAAGTGGTGGTCGCCCACATTCCAAGGGAAGAGAACGTCAGAGCCGATATACTGTCCAAATTGGCCAGCACCAAAGGAACCACAAGCCACAGGTCGGTCATCCAGCAAGAGGTCTCCCAACCGGCATGTATCATGGCCATAGTAAATGACGACGATTGGAGAAGACCACTGATCGACTATCTGGAGCACGGGACAGTCCCAGGCGACGAAATAGAAGCAAAGAAATTGGTTAGGGACGCTGCATTATATGTGGTGGCAAACGGCGAATTATATCGATGAGGCCTCCACACTCCATTGTTACTATGTTTAAAATTCGAGCAAGCCGATTACGTCCTCGCCGAGATACACGAAGGAATCAACGGCCAGCACATGGGAGCAAGAGCGTTAGCATTGAAAGCATTACGTGCGGGATATTTTTTGCCGACGATGAAGGCGGATACGGAAGACCATGTAAAAAGATGCGACAGTTGTCAGAAACACGCAAAGATACTACGAGCCCCCCCGTCCGAGCTCGGCCTGATTACTGCTCCATGGCCATTCTACAAATGGGACATGGACCTCTTAGGACCATTCAGAGCGGCAGAGAGGCAGATGAAGTTTTTGATAGTGGCCGTCGACTATTTTACAAAATGGATCGAGGCCGAACCCCTCTCCTCGATCACTTCGGCTCGCATACAAAAATTCATGGAGCGAAGCATAATATCAAGGTTTGGAATTCCGGCAGAAATAGTGACCGATAATGGGACCCAATTCACCGATGGCAAGTTCAGGGCAATGATGGCAGGTCTGCAGATAAAACATCACTTCGCATCCGTCGAACACCCGCAGTCCAACGGCCAGGCAGAGGCGGCCAACAAAATAATTTTGGACGGACTGAAGAAGCGAATGCACGAGGCCGGAACAAATTGGGTGGAACAGTTATACTATGTCTTGTGGGCGTACAGGACGACGACCCAGACGTCCACACAAGAAACCCCATTTAGAATGACATACGGATGCGACGCTATGATCCCAGTAGAAATCGGCCAACCCTCGTGGAGAAGACAACACACAAACCAGGCGGTCGACAACGATGAAGTACTGACGGCCGAGTTAGATATGATAGAAGAAATCCGTGAGAAGGCACACCACCGAGACTTGCTCAGCAAAAGCAAAGTAGCAAAAAGGTTCAACAAGAAGGTAAGGACGCGGTCTTTTGAAGAAGGTGACCTTGTACTCCGACGGCCAGACATCGGAAACAGGAACGCACGAGATGGCAAGCTGGCAGCAAATTGGGAAGGGTCGTACCGAATTTCCAAGAACATCGGCCAAGGAGCTTACGCTTGGAGACACTGGAGGAAGACCCGATCCAACGAACATGGAACGCCGACAAGCTAAAGAAGTACTACAGTTAATATCCATGTGTTTCCCCTTAGCAGGTTTTCGACCTGTCATCGGGATCATGGACGACACGTGTTTCCCTTTAATTGGCCGATGTGTCCGTCATAGGGTCGTGTATTATCGCCTCACCATTTTCCGGGAGGATGTTAACAGATGTATCATGCTTCTCGTTTGTCGATTCGGGGATGTACAACCCGGAAAAAATCGGCCAGAGAGATCGTGAAAATCTTATCTTCGAAGAATATGAATAAAAACCTGATTACAAGAAACTTATGTTGTCTATGTATAGAACCGATTATCTAAATCAAAGTGACTACTGGGTAACGCGTACAGACCTCGGTCGAAAGTGTCTAATCGAAACCCTAAAAGTCTTTAAATGACGGATTGGGGTACGCGGCCGTTGGGACCACGAGTGTCGATCAGGAGGGAAGGTCGACATCGCAACGCTAAAAGTCTAAAATGACAGATTAGGAAGTTCGGCCGTTTAAGCCACGATATCGACTAAAGCGACAGAACCCTAAGTCTGTTCACGACAATCTAGGCCGTTGGAGCCAGGAAAGCAAAATAAAGACGATATCGAAACAAATCACAAACTGATCATATATATATAAAAGGAAAATGAGTACTTGTCCGGACAATCAAAATATTAGAAATTTACAAGGAGAACCGGCATACCGACCCTTCAATCGTCCTTCTCAACCGGAGAGTCATCGCCACTAGAAACCCCGCCACCAGGAACACCACCGTCAAGAGCGCCGCCATCAGGAATCTCGTCCAAAATGCCCTCATCCTCTTCACTGTCAGAAAGCATGAGGAGTTGGCCATCGCTGACGTAGGCTCTGAAGTGCATACCCTCAGTGTTAAGTTTCACCCCAGGATTCAAGAAATAAAGCTGACTCAGAGCATTAAGAAAGGAGGCCTCCGAGGACTTCTTAAGCTGATCTCGGACAAATGAAAGTTCTTTTGTAGCCTCCTCCCAATCCCGGGTTTTCTTGGTATTTAGGGCAAGCAACTCGTCGCAAGTGGCCTTGTTCCTGTCGACCCTCTTCCGAACCCTTCGTAGGGTATCCTCCAGTCGGGTGACGGCTGCCTCAGAGGTTCTGATCTCCCGCTCCAAAGCCTTGACCTGAGTTCGGGAAACATCCAGCTCGGCCGTCAATTTGGCCACCGACTCACGAGTAGCCTCGAAATCAGCGGTCACCTTCGCAACCGATTCCTTGGACTCCTGGAGTTCTGCGGCCAATCGGGCAACCGATGCCTGCGCCTCCCCGGCCTCAACCCGAGCGGCCTCCAACTCCCCAGCCGACTTGGCCACCTCGGCACGAGACGACTCCAACTCTCGCCGAAGACGCTCGACCTCGGCCTCAGAGGCCTCAACCCGCGATGCCAACTTGGAAGCCTTCAGGTTTAAAGAAGACAGACTCCCAAGTAGCGAACCCGTCTTGAAGCAGGCCGATTGTAAGGCATTCAGCTCCTCCAATTTCGGATCGGAGCAGACGATCGGGTCAGAATACCTCTTGAGCGCCCGGATGACTTCAAAAAGATCCATGGTCATACCCCGGTTCCAGAGGGTGCGAGGAGACAGCTAAATACGGCCTTCAGACGATTCGGCCGCATTAGAAACAGGGGCAGTCGGCGGAGTAAGGGGCCCCGATGCCTCAGCATGATCAGTCGGCGTTTCTTCCGAGATTTCATAGCCGCCAGATGACTAGGGAGGTCGGCAGAGCTCATCTCGATAGCTGCAAGATAACCACACCCATTAGAAAAATCGAACAGGATGGTAAAAGCAGCTGATAAAAGAATCCGAACTAACCACTCTGGATATAATAAGATATTGGTGCTAAGTCCCCAGAACTTTTACACGACAATATTTGAGTCACCGAAACAAGTTCAGATTCCGACAACCGGGCTCTGTCGGTTCGGTAGGAGATGGGAGGAGAATCATAGTGAATGGACGACCAGTATAGGGGGAACCTGGGGTCGGAAGATTCATTCAAGAAGAAGGAGCGTCGCCCAGGATTGGCAATGACTTTAAAGAATTTATTTTTAAAACGTTTGAAAGAGTCGGAAAACAAGGAAAAAAGCCGGCGGTCGGAACAGTTGTCGTTTCGGCCACGGAAAGAAATCCATCCTTTCCGATCAGCAGCCTCCTTACCCGAACGACTGGCTTGAACGGAAAAGAAGTAGAAGAATAGGGGGCAGGTACAGGAGACCCCAAGTTTTTGGCAAAGTGTCTCGAAGGCGAGTATGAAGGCCCAGCTGTTGGGATGAAGTTGGGTAGGGGAGACATGCAGATAGTTTAACACCTGCATTTGAAAATCGGTTAAAGGGAGTCGGATCCCTACCCTAGTAACCACCTCACTATAGAACAGGAAGAAGGAAGGGCCATCGCCTTCCGGGGCGACACAAACAGGAACGCCCAAACTAGATGGGCAGATTTGGAATTCGTCGGAGGACTCGAGGGGCAGCCGAGCAAGGTCATCAGTAGTCAAGATCGACGTATTTTCCAGAACCTCATGGGCAACCCAAGGATATTTATCGGACCAAGCGGAAACTGCAAGACGAGACCCGGCCGCCGAATCACTAACACCACCCACATGAGAATCCATGGTTACCTACGACAAGAAAATAAAGTAATCAGTGAGTATACCTAGGGGATAAACCGGTAAGGGTGAAGAGGTTGGCGAAGTCCGAATTGGTATGGCCGTCGGCACGTTAACATCTAAAGAGGAGGGCGGCACATAGATGGGTTGAGGGACCCTAATAGGGTTATGACGACACTTATCAAGAAGGTCGTCGGCCTGCATGTCCAGATCCTTGCTAGCCAAATATAGGAATTCGTCCACACACGTTGAACAAGGCTCATAGCGAATTTCAAATTCTGATGGTAACCCCAAAGTGGCCCTAGGAGCAACAGGGGCAGAAACAGAAGATTTAGGGGCCACCCCAACCCTTGACAAAGGTAGAATAGGCCTATGACGCGATGAAGACCCTAAGGACCCTTGAGGAAAGCGGCTAGAGGCACTAGTAACAGGGGGTCTAGGGGCACTAGAAGCCCTAGGGGCACTAGGAGCATTAGGGGCACTAGCGGCAGAGGGTACCCGAAGCAGATATTTCCTCTTCTCCTCATCAGGAAGAGGAAGACCAAAAAGCCAAAATGTCGTGCGAGGAGGATAGGACCTACGGATTTCTGCTTCCTCTTCAGGAGTGTAACCCATAACAGAGGTTGCGAAGGAATACCTGGGGAATAGAGAAAAAATTGCGATGAAGGAAAGGTCTCAGGATAAAGGTGAGAATCACAAAAAGAAGGGAACTAGCGAGAATCAAAACACATTACCAAGACAGACAATGTTGGGGAGACAAGAAGGAAAACAGCAAATGGCAACGAACACAAGAAGGAAAAGGGAAATACCTGGCAAGGAAGGGAACGAAGAAGAAGAAAGAAGCGAGAATGGCAGTAACAGGCAGGAGCGCAGACGCTGAAGAACTCCAATCAAAATAGCCGCGAACAGGAGAAGCGCCTGAAGAATGAAGCAAGTTGAAGAAATAATGTCTCAAGAGAATAGTAATCGTCGAAATTCAAAACGACATGGGTAATAACTGAGGGGCATTGAAAGACGTGGAGCAGCGGTTACATCATAACTGCACAAAAAGTAATGATTAAAGTATGAGGCGACAGGAGACACGTGGCATCTCCGGATTAAAGGATGCTTCGTTGCTCAAAACCAGCTGTCGACATTGAAGCTAAAGAGACAAAGGGGTCGCCCGATGCCAGAATTCAAATCGCCCGCTCAAATCGACCGATAAGCACAGGAAAGATGGTAACCTCGGCTCAAGTTTTCCGTGTAAAGCCGATTTACACGAATAAGGCCAGCTCAACGTCGAACTCACGGTCGCACAACACTTCACGCGAGGACGGCTCTTCACAGGGTCGGCCATGGCTCAAACGAGTCAGGGGCGAACGAGGAGAAAGCCGATTAGCCTTCTTCGCATCCCGACCATCTAGAATACTCGATAACCGGGCTGAGGGGCATCTGTTACGGACGCGAATATGCCATACTCGCATCCTTTCCATAATCAGCCTAATCGATCAGGATCTGCCATTAACTGCAGTAGAGTGATCAACGGAAGCATTAAAGCACAACGGCCATTCCCCCTCATTCTCGGCCTCACCATTATGAGGAAAGATACTGGACCCTATGTACTCTGCGTCTCAAGCCCAGGAACAGACCTATAAAATCAGCACACCCGATGGTGAAAGGTACATACACATTATCCTTACTCTCCCCTCCATTCGCACGGCACACACAGCACCCCAATTGTTCCCGTGTCTGTGCGATCTTCTCTTCAAGTCGCTGGTTTCACTGCCATAGACCAGTAGGGGAGAGTTCGATCCTATATCATACCTCCGGTGATACTCGTCGGACATTTCTGTTATTTCAGAACAGAACAACTTTTATTTTCATCTTAAATTTTATTGACTATTTACAATGTGAAATTAATTTTCTTCCGTTTTTTTATATTTGCTCTTTTCTCTTAAATTTGAATTATTATATTTTTATTTGAATTAAAAAATACAGATAATGTTTGAAATAATAACTAGTTAGATATAATTTGAAGGGGTGGGGGGTCTCAAAATGAAACATAACAAATACACATGCAAAAAAATTACTTTATATGATGTGTCGTATTAATTTTATAGAGCATGCAACAAAAAAATATTAATTTTATCTTATATAATTGTTTATAAAAAATATTCAGAATTTTCACACAATTTTCAAATTATATATATGCTATTAACCTTTTAAAGAAAATGATGGAATTTATAAAAAAATTATAATGATTTTAAAATACCACCACCACCATCACCACCACCACCACCATTATTTAAGAAGAATAGAATAGAATTCTTTGTTCAAAAGATTAAAAAAAAACTTATCACAAAGTTCTTTTTACCCTAAAACTTACCCATAGCCTTTCATATTTTTTCTATTATAATATAAACTTAAAACAGAACTTAAGAATTATAAAGCCCGGAGATGGGCTTAAGCAAAGCTGTTTCAGAACTTTAGGTCAATGTCCAGAAAGTTCGGGAAAGTATATAGGCTCACGATTTTTTTTTTTTTTTTGTCATTTTGGATTTGAATAAGTTAACATTTAATAAATTAGTTGAACCTCTGACAACCTCGAGTTTGGACTAAAGCTAATAGTGACTTAAAGCCATACGAACCTTTTTTTTTTGTCACAAATTTTTGCTTGCTCCACTTTCTCTTAACTTCGCAATCCATCTATAGTATACTCAATCCAACGAGATCGATTCGACCCAAACTTAACTATCATTTTATTCTAGGGTGCACCACTGCCTCATATGGTCTATGGTGCACTATTTTTAATACCCTTTAGATTAATCACAGTGAATATTTTTATAATAGACTCTCCACATGTGTCTCCACATGTGATCACAACTCCTCCTTCACCGATGTCTCTGTCGTGTGACGTCGGTGGAAGCAATTTTCGACAATGACGACATTTTTTCCCCTCTACACTGCCTTCAACAACAACACCACCATTGACAAAAGGAAACAATAATGCAGGAATAATAGTTAAACGGAAATTAAAAAAGGTTTCCTAAATTGGAGTTCGCACATTGATTTGCTAATGGATTAATTTCCATACATAAGTGCTCTAATTGGTTCACTTTGCCAATTCATTTGATCTCTACTTTCGTGGTAATTATGCTCAATTAGATCATTACATTCTTTGCCAATTTATTTTATCTCAAGAGGATCAAACATATTTTTGTGCTTTAAAGCCTTAGTTTCTTTCGCATAAAGAAAATCGATAAATAAAGAATCAAGAACAGAACTTAGTAGAACACCAAAATTATTCAATTAAACATCCATTATCCAATCAAGGGTTAAGGCCTCGATCTATACAAAAAAACTAAAGAAAACACTCAAACATAGGAACAACAAAATCAAAGAGTTAACAGAAGAACATCCAAAAGAAGAGAAGGATCATCCCCACGGCTAGAGATGTCACTTCCTATAAGGTTCAGTCTCCCTCGATATAACATACAAGTCTTATGCAAACAATGGATTAATATAAATCTAGACCCCAACAAAATAAAAGCATAAAAATTGATTAAATATTTTTTGTCGCAGGTGACATTTCACAAGTAAACTTTGTTTTATGGGTTGCTTATAATTTTGTTGTCTGGTGTTCGAACAAGTTGCAAATTGACTCATGGTTAACAGGGAATCCATGAACTACTTGTGATCTTTGTTGTCTTGTGTCAAGAAGCATTGCATATATTGGTTCAGGAGCAGCAAGAAATTATAGGTTGGTAGAGAACCTTGTTGTCCTATCACGAAAAGTCCATCTTTTATTCATTTTATTTTAATTCCTTGCACCCAAGCTTCCATTGATTCCTAGCTAACACATACTTTCTTGCTCTAAAGCAAACTAATACTTGCTCCTAAAAGCAAAACAAGAACCCAAACTGACAAATTCCAAAGGAAAGAAAAAAAAAAAACATTGAAGTTAACTACAATTCAACCTATATGAAGTGGAAACATGTAATTTATCCTAACCAAAATGCTATACAACATGAATGCATCACCAAGTAACAATTGTAATGTGAGCATTATACATGTATAATTATTACAAGTGTAAACCGATTTAAACAATTTTTTTCCGAAAAATAATAAACAAGAGTGCAAACATTTTTATAATGCCCTAATCCTATAAAATACGAATAACCTGGTTAGGTGAAATTTAGCAGTCGATTGGGTTCGTGCCTTTAGTTTGAGACAATGACAATAGTATCGAATCTTTTCAGTAATATTGTTAGTGACTATGGTACAATTCAAGCATAAAAACGTGGTTGCCGTTGTTTATAAGTCATGTCATACTTTTATAATTCCATGGCCATCTATGTCGCCTACATTCATTTGATCCAGCCATATTATATTATAAGGCAACAGCATATATATTAGCAGAGTACGCGCAATGCTCCAGCATATTCCCATATTACGCAGTTTAGATCCTCCATATATCCCATCTTTATAATTAATCTTTGCTTTATTACTACACGCATAAACACGGCCCAAATTAGAAGTCTAACATTAGGAAATTAGGACCTATTTTATAAGTTTGTTTAAAAGTAATTTTAAGAGAGAGAAATAATGAGATAATTTTTTTTACAGATTAAAATAAGTTTTCTATTAATTAATTATTAACTAATTTGTAGAAATTTTTTCATACAATTTCTTTAAAAAAATGAAAAAATATTTACAAATTAGTTAATAGTTAAGTAATAAAGAATTCATTTTAATTTATGAAAAAATGTATTTCATTTTTTTCTTTTTCTTTTCTTATTTTTTAAGTGCTTTTAATTTTTTTTTATCCAAAATGCTTTTAATGGAAAATAAAGAAAAAGTTATCGAAAAGGCTAGCCAAATCCACGGATTAGAAGCACTGTTGCAGTATTTCTTTCTTTTCCCATTTATCTTTAGAAGGGTACATTTTCTCCATATAGAAAAAAATAAAATTGAAGGGATGCATTTTTTGTGATGTATTATTCACCCAATCCGATTAGAAGTGAAAGATGGAAGGTGGGTAGAAGGCATATATCTACATGTCTTATAAAGGTTGAATAAGTTTATCTTACCTCAAAGGGCTAAATCTCTTTTCAGCATAACTTCATTCAATCTGATCATGATAATCTACGAGTGTACGTTTATATTTCTTGTCAGAGGTTATAGATAACGGTCACTGTAGTGACATGCAAAACTGAAAAACAAAACTAAAAGAAAAAATATTTTGAGTTTAATTTTTATACACAAATCACTAATATAAATTATCAATAAATTAGATATCACCATCAATAGGACTATTAAATAATAATTATCTAAAAATAAATAAAATTATCATATGATCGTTTGTAATTATGATAATATTACATACAAATTATACAAAACTATTTTTTTCTCGCATTTTTGGATTCGAACTTTGATCAAAGCTAGCAAAATTTAACTGCAGGTTGCTTTCCTGCTTGGGTCAAAATTGTTCACCTATTCTTTTTGTTTTTTCACTTCTTGCTTTTACCTCCAATACTTTTTTTATATTTTATTTTATTTAAGTTTGTGTTTTATTTTATTTTTTGATAGTACCATAAATAAACAACACAAAAATTAACATAAATAAAGAAAAATAAATAATATCATTTATTTATTTTGTTATGTCTATGTTTATTTTTTTAAGAAGTTGCCATGTGACCCATGTAAACTAACGATATCCACATATATTTTATTTTATAAAAAAGATATTGGAATATGATCAATTGAAAATTTTCATGTGACTTGACTACTGTAAGGTGACGTGACAAAAAGTAGTCTCATTTTAATAAAATATTTTAAAATAAATGTTCATTCTTTGGTTTAAATAATATGAACTCTATTGTGTGCAATAGTTTATAGTTGTATCTAAGAGCTTGAGAGTTTGACTTTTGATTATAGAATTAATTATGAATTTAAAATTGATTCTAAATATATTTTTACATGTTTACGTCATATTAAAATTTAGAATTATTTTTTTAAGTTGAAATAAATTTCAATAACTTTTTATTAAATAAAAATTAAAAAATTTATACTGAGTATTATTTTTTAAGTTACTTTTATTCAAAGTTAATTTTATAAACGTTCTTTCAAATACACATTTACAATATTCAAAATAATGTTAGCAATTTATTTTTATATTCATACACTTTATTCATATTTTTTTATTTTTAATATTTCTATTCTATTACATTATATCATTTAGTATTTTTTGGTAAAAAATCATCTCAGTATTTATATATTTTCTCATTCTATATAAATACACACCCTGCACAGTTTTGAAATGATATGTAAGATTGGAAACAACATTTAATTAAATTAGGGTGGGATTTAAGAATCTAATTTATGTCTATTTAAATGGATTGAATTTTAAATTTATATTTATATTTTTTTAAAATAATTTAGATTGAAGATCAAGTCCATTTAAATAGATATGGATTTGGTCATATCTAATTTATATTTACTTAAATGTTATAATTTTTTTTTATAAATTTTAGTAATTAAATTGTTAAAAAGTAAGGCTTGTCATAGAAAGTCTAGAAGTCGCTTGATTCTCTTCTTAGGAGAATGCATCTTCCGTTCCTGATATAATGGATTGCCCTTTGCAACTTCGCTGAGCTCGAAGCAGATGGCATGACATCGCACATATAACGTGTGTGCTGTGAGTGAGAGGTCCATTCACAGAATTTAGTATCTATTCATTTAAGAACTATTTTCAACCGACCTTGGTCAAAATTATTTATTTTTTATAGATCTTGGTTAGTGTATTTTCGGCCTATCTCAAACAGCGCAATTTCGACAAATATCGGTCCAGACATTTTTAGACCGACATCAATTAGGATTATTTTTTCACTGACATCATTCAATGCATTTTTGGTCTACATTGGTCAAGGATGTTTATGGTCGATCTTAACTAGGACTACTTTTTGGTTGAGGTTGGCTAAGGTTTTTAGTCAATGTTGGTCAGTGATATTTTTTGGCTGACATTGACTAGGGATTTTTTGATCAGCATCGATTGTGACTAGTTTTTGGCCAACGTTGGTTAGGTTTTTTGTGGCGAACATCAGTAAGGGTTTTTTTGGTTGATGCTAATCGTTGATATTTTTTGGCCAACATTTGTGAGGACTATTTTTTAGTCGACATTGGCTAGGATTTTTTCTGACATTGGTTGAAACTATATTTTTGTTGACATTGGCTATGATTTGTTGACAATCATTAACCATAACTATTTCTTTTGGTCGGCGTTAGCTACAAATATTTTTTGTTGACATCAATTAGGGTTTTTTGATTGGTGTTAATTAAGGGAATATTTTGGCTAATGTCAACTAGATTTTTTTGGCCCTTGTTGGTTCAATCAATGTTGATCAATGATATTTTTCAGCCAATGTCGGCCAAAAAGTAGTCTTGTCAGACGTCGACCAAAAAACCCCCAGTCGTTGTCAAGCGAAAAACCTAATTGACGTCGATCAAAAAATAATCTCGACAGATATCGACAAAAAAACTCTAGCTGACGTTAACCAAAAAATAGTCTCGATTGATGTCGGTTAAAAAGACTTTAGATGACATCGGCCAAAAAATAGTCCTGACCAACGTTAGCCGAAAAAACTCTTACCAACATTAACCGAAAAATAATCTCAATTGATGACGGCTTAAAAACATCACCAATTGACTTAGACCAAAATAACTTTATACAACATCGACCAAAAAATGGCTCCTAGCAAAGTTGACAAAAAAACCTAGCTATCATTACCTAAAAAATTGTATTGGATTTAAAAATCCAAATAAATATCTAATGCATATTTAATTATTTGGATTGGATTTGAAATCCAAAAAATTGGATTTGGATGTGAAACTAATCCATTTTAATGGATTTAAAATGGATTAGATATGGATTGATTTTATAAATGTGGATTATTTAAATAAATTTAAAGTGGATTAAATTGGATTATATATAAATTTAAATATTTTTGCACAACGCAAGACAATCAATAGGATGAGGGTTTAGTTAGGAGTCCGGGTTCCATCCTATAAATTGGAGGAAGGGAGTAAAGGAAGTTCTCTTTATCCTTAATCTTGGGTTCAGTGAATAGGGAAATTAGGTTAGTCTTATTCTCTAAGTGTGTGAATAGGCCGATATTTCAATTGTAATTGTGGGATCCATTCGCAGCCTGATGCATTAACAAATATAAGACTGCAATGTTTAAAAGGAAAAAAAAAATGTAACAGTGACTGACATTTAAGACTCTGCAAAATCTGGCAGCTCTTGGATGGAAACAAATTCCCCTCAACTCAATTCTAATTCATCTCGCTTAAATTTACAATTTCCGAACAACAATAGAATAAAAACCAACAAGGTCGAAAAACAAGGAAAAGAAAACTGGTCAAAAAGAAAGAAGAGGGAGGGAATGCTAGGAAACAGAGAAAGATGCTCCCCTGTTTCTCAAATCTAGCCTACGATGAAATCTTATACACAAATCAAGTGACATCTTATTGTCGTGGCAGGCTCTGTTGTTGCGTTGTTTCCTGTGGTTGTGGAGACGTAGGTTGTTGAACATGATTTTTCTCTAATTTCTCAGAAGTCACATGGTTTTCGAGGTTTTCCTCAAAATGGTTGGGAACACCGATAGTAACAGAGGAGGATTTCGGGGTGGCCAAGAATGTGGGTTTGTTATCTCCGGCCATAATGACGAGAATCTTCTCCTCGTACACCTTAACAGAGTCCTTGTTTGCAGAGTCACCCTGTTTCTCACCACCAGCGCTTTCCAAGTCCCTTTCGGCGTTTTCTTCGTTCTGTAACTGGCCGGAAAGTTTCCAGTAGGAGCAGGCTAAGATCAAGAGCGCAAAGGCTATGAGACCGAGCATCGCAGCGAGTCCTCCAAACAGATAGGGAACCGGAGAGTGCCATGTGGAGTGCTGAGAATAAGGAGTTGTTGTGGTGGCTGTGGGTGCTATCCGAGTTGTTGCTGTGGCGGGGATGGTTCTCATTTTGTTTCAGCTTAGAATGTTTCTAGTGTTGAGGGAAGAGGTAGGTGTTGGGTAGAGAGAAAGAAGGTTAGCTTGTAAGGGAAGAAGTGGGGTGGCGGGGTATTTATAATCAAAGTAAAGTGGGTTATTGGCTTTCTGTTTTGCGTCACGGACTTGGCCCTGTTTTGTTGGTGCAACATATAACGTGCAGGCTAAGGGTTGCGATTATGTAATTCCACATTATATCACTTCAAAGATATGAATCGATTGATACAAATTTATTTCGGTTTAGTTATTTGCAATTTATTAAGGCATTAATTTTGAATTTGAATCTTAAATATATAATACAGATTTACTTTTTTTTGGTAACGAATATGAATAATAATTTTTTTAATATAAATAAATTGCAATTATTTATGTCTTATTTAATGAGATTATTTTTAAAATATTATTCATTTATAAATGTCAAAAATGTTTTTAATATTTGATCAAAATTTAATGAAAAGTAATTTTTGAAAAATATTTTTAATTAAAGATAACATAATTTAATAAAATTTAATAATTTTTAAATAAATATAAAGTAATTTTTTTATGATCGAGCCCGGAGAATATATATATATATATATATATATATATATATATATATCTAACACTGCTGTACACTAAAATCTACCATGAGTGATTATGTAATGATTTTTTTGTACTATACATGATTTTGTTTATGGGGGTTTTCTGTTTTGCTAAGAGTTTGCACTTAAATGCTACTGCGGGCCCTCTGTCGGGGCTTACACTGTCGCCCCCTGCAGTTGAGAACGGAAGGATAAGGGATTTTTTATATAAAGAAAACTTAAGTATATTTTTTAGATGATTTTGATACTACTTTTCAATTAAATGTGAAGGTTCATTTTACTATTTATTGTTGACTAAATAGTGAGAGTTGTTAAGATAAAATCTTGTCTTTTATTTTAAAAAAAACTTATTTTTAATTAAAAATTTAAGGTTTTTTTTGAGAAAACTTTTATTTTCCAAAAAAAATAGTCTCACTGAGTTTATTTTTTACCTCTATTTTATACCATATATAATCTTGATCTTCTAATTTTAAAATTAAGATATTTGATTTTTTAATTTGAAAAATAAGTAATTTGATCTCATCCCAATTAAAACGTTGACCGTTAATAAGTAACGTTGACTCACGTTAAATTTTTTACTCTTCAACCATTTCTGTTGATCTTCATAGCCTAGCCTTCTCAAACCCATCACCGCCAAACGGCTAGATCTAGGCGTTTTCCCTCCTCTCGCGGCCAAGGGTCCACATTGCTGTCACGCCATACCCGCTTCTTCACGTTTAGGTTTCACACAACCCTTCACCCCCTTCGTCGCCACGTACCCCACCTCGAAGCACAAATAAGCATAGATCACTTGAGAGAAGTAAAGGTCATATATTATAATAATTGAATAATATAAAACCTGTACGAGATGAGAGGTGGAAGAAAAAGAATTTCAAATTCGAGTAATAACTAGTTGGCAACTTGTATGTTAACGAATTACGAGTATGAATGAACTAATTAATTAATTGGGAAAAAAAAATTGTCCGGTACCGTATTTATCATATGATGAACATTCTTGTTCTGTTGAAGCTCTATTAGTTATTGTAACTTCGGAATTATCTTTGCACACAGAGAAAGGGAGGAAGGAGAACATGCATTACAACAGATCGATGTTTTTGCTTGATGGAGACATGGTGCATGATGTCATCTGGAGAGTACGATTTGCACTTTTTTAATTTTTAAAAAACTGTGGGGCTTAAAGAGAATAATTAGCTACATTAATTGATGATATTGCTTTATAGATACTGCGGTAGTATTTAATCTCCTCCACTAGACCACAAATAATGCATCTAGAATGGCATATCTCTAGCGGGATGATGTAATATTTTTCAAGTTCTATCGAAGATAAAAATAGAAGAAAAAGAAGAAGAAAAAAAACTCTTATCCATTTGAGGAGAGCCACCTTCCATTGTGGGGTTTTTTTGGCTTTTGGGTTGCCATCTAACGCCACAGTGAAAGCGCACTATGTGCTGTATGATGAGACGTTGGTATAATGAAAGTAGCCACAATCATCAACGAGGGATAAAAGAGAATAAGCAATGTGGGCAAAGTGGAAACAAAGCTGCTGCGGTTTTCCTTTAGTTTCATCATTTGCATTTCTGATTTGATCTTTTTGTATGATGAATTTAAGGGTCTTTATCAATTATATCACCGTTGCTGTAACTGTTGAGCACAGGAAAGCCCCCATGATACTGTTGATTATTCACTCTTTGTTTCAGTGTAACGATGAATTTAGGACTAGGTGCAAATGGTTGTCATTTCCTTTTGCTGCACGTACGAATGTGCTCGAGGAGTATATTCTGATTAATTATCCCATGTGATGTATTAACACACAATTGATGGTTCGACACTCTGCATAGCACATTGCTCCATTGCAAATTCCCCATTGGTTTTGATATGAAATCGCTCGAGTATACATGATGAGACATGCACGAGAATATATCCAAGTCAAATTATGTAACAATATAATTGCAATGGTGAATATGCGTTTGCGTCTATGTGCATCAAAGTTTCTCCTTAGTTCTTCCACATTTTTTCTGACTGCCATAGGTTGGTTCACCTGTTCCAATATGTGGATCAAATAGTAGAAAAAGTTTTATATATCTGGCTCATGATAAAGGAAAAAAAAAAGAGTTTTATGTAAAGGAAAGAAAACAATTAAATTTCATGTAGACAGCCTCGTTCGTTTAAGATAATAATGCCCTTGAAAAATATAATAAAGATAAATATTTTTATATTTTCCATTTTCATATTTCTTTTGAAAGAATTTACTCTACTTTTTAATTTTTTTATCGAGTAAAAAAATCAAATTCATAATATTTTTTATCTTCATTTTTTCTTTTTCATCAAATCAATCTTATAATTTCGTGTTTAAATCAAGTCAAATATTGCCATAGTACAAAAGTTGTGACTAACTAGTTCAAAAGCTTTCCTTTAGAGCGGCTCTCACTCTTCACTCGTGAAATTCAGTTGGTCATAGGTTGTTGAAGTTAATCAAAATACCGTAATAATGCGCATGAGGTAGATTTAGTTCTTCCCCATGGTCTACATAAAAGGGGGACAAGTTTGATGTAAAAAAGAGAAAAATTTAAAATCAATGTCTCATTAAGTATGTACATATTATTCATTCGATTATAAAATATCGTTAACAAGGAAAAATAAATATTAACAGTTTTTTATTGTTAATAAAAATATAAATTTGCATCATACCAGGAAAAAAAATTGTTTGTAGATAGGGACAAAGTTTGGGAGAGAACAGTGTACAAGAGAGGAAGAGGGAGGGAGATGGGAAAAAAAAGAAAAGAGGTGAAAGAGGGTCACGGACCTAAGATTAAATGTGTTTTTGAATTGATGGTGAATTAAACTCATTATAATTTTTTGAAATGACAAATAGATCATGATTTTACACGTATCATAATTTTTTACTATCAAATCAAACACACCATAAAAGATTCAAAAGAGACACAGAGAGAGCACCCCAAATCATGAGATTATGGAAGGAAAAAAAATCTAATGTTATTTGAAATCCTTTCATTTTATTAGAAAACAAATCTCGTATAAATTTTCTATCCTTTTAAAATTTCTTTGAAGTTGATATCTAATTAAATATTTTAAATATATGATATTTTAAATACATCATATTTTATACTATTTAAATACATGATTTTACTCTATTTTTTCTTTTTTTCTCGTGTGTTTTTAGTTTCCAGTGTTGATTTAGACTGTCAAACTTAAAAGAATGGTCAAATTTCTAACGACTAAAAATAGTTAGATCTTTCTTTATGGATTGAAACAAAAATTGGAAAAACAAAATTTTGATTGGTTTAAAATCGCTAAAAAAGATTTAAAAAAATTGTTACATGATTATCATGTCAATAACAATCGTTTACATGACATGTCACATTACATACTTAGATGAATGTTCCTGTCATCACTTAAGGGTCCAAATGTCACATTACATGCTTACATGAATGTTGTTGTCATCACTTAAGTATTCAAATTTATGATAAAGATTAAAAACAGATAAATTTATGAAAGCCCAAAATCAACCAAAATATTTTTAAAGAATTTAAAGTGAAAACCCATATGTAATACGGAACTAAAAAAGAAGTTAATTAACCCTATTAATTTTATATTTATAAGGCCAGCACAATTTTGTGCCCGCTGCGCTTTGATTTGTATGTCTCCAATATTAGTGGGAATATTTATAAATGCCCCAGGTGCTGTAGTCCTAACTTCAATCATGGGTTAGAGATAATATCATAGTGGCACCATGGACCCAAATTGTGCACTACTGCACTCATTGAACAAGCAGCCATCATGTCTGTAAGCCCTTGTATTTGTTTTTGTTTAGACTAAATTTCATATTTGTCAGTTTTTTCTTTTCTTTTGTCTGCATATTTTTGGCTAGGTATGCCCTTTTGGCCGTAAAAGATCACCAGACAAAAATATCAAATAAATGAGTTTGTTACTTTAACTCCATCGAATATAAGTGCGAAACTTTCATCTTGTCTAGTCTATGTATATGAAGTCCCACTATTCTTTGTTCTTAGACACGGTATAGATAAAATGAAGTCATATTCACTCTCGTCCAGTGGCACCGGTGGCGTGATAGTGGACATGTAAGTAAATTCATTTTGGTTAATGGTATCTTCAATGTCACATCATGATGAGTCAAATTATTAAACGGGCTAATTAAGGAGGGTTTTGAATTTTTTGTGCATTTTGTCTTTGCCCAACTTAGATCTGCGAATAGAAATTAGCATATTCTTATTTGTGATGCTCACTCTCCACCCCCATGGTCACCTGCACTTGTTTGTCACAGGGCATGACTCTACTTTGTAGCTATTTTCATTCACCCCGTTCAACTATATGAGCTGTGCCTTGGTGCCACCATGGAGGAATATCCTTGTTATCAAAGTGATAGTATGGTTTGCAAATAATCATACTCCTTTAGTATGTTGTCAATGTATGGTGCCATATTTCAAAATCTAAATATATATGAAAGAGTATCATCTGTTGAAAGATGTTAGTTAACTCCTTAAATGGATTGGAGTTTGGAAGAATTAGTCTCTAGTTTTTTACTAACTCCGTGTTTGCTACGTGAGAAAATTAAGAAAAAAAGAGTAGATGAAAATAATTTAGGATATTTGGAGAAAAATAAATAAAGTAAAGTAATTTTAAAAATTATGTAATTCACTGTACTATTTTTTATATCAATTTTCACTCAATTCTTTATCTCTTTTATCATTTTTTTTCTTCAACTAAACATCTTTAATTTTATTTTTATTTTTCTCTCATCAATTTTTACTTGTTCTTTTCGTTTTCATTCATCTTATTTCTTTCAACTCTATCAAATAGATTCTTGATTAAAAAAATGTATAATTATTACATAGTACATGTTTGATTTATTAGGAAGCTCCCCAAACAACAATTGAATAAAAAATTCTGTAATTTTATTTCTTTAGAAAATGTACATGAAAATGTATGTTTATTCATCGGACATTAAACCAAACATGGCTGTATATGTTGTAAATGGGGAAGAGAAAAAAAGAAAGACACTAATTGAAGGCTTTTACAAAGAGCAAGTTGCGAGTGATCAGCAAGTGCAAGTCGCTGATGTCTAATGGCCGGGATACATGTCCCCATCAATAAGTTAATTGCCCATACATATGTGTGGGCAAGTCCACACCAACACCAAGAGTGCATAATCTGTCTCGCACTTTCATCATCCTTCAACTTAACAACAAACGTACGGATGCAAAGGACGTATCGTAACAGCCTCAATTTTCTTGTTTGCTTATAGGACATAGGCATAGACATGTACTAAAATTATCTTATTCTGAAGTTTAAAAAAGTATATTTTATAAAAAAAATAACTTCAAAATAATTTTTAAAATTAGATTTTGTTTCCAAACACATATTTAGTTTATTTATAAATGATTAACAAAAATCTCAAAGATAACCCAATACCAAACATGTCTTGGTAGCCTGCATCACATTTCATGTAGCATCAGTTAGGTAGGAGGTATACGTCTTCTTCAACCTTGTAAATGTTTGTGGAACATGCATGCAACTACAAGAAATTAATACATGTCTGCTGGCTTTGTTTGTTGACTTAGAGAACAAGCACAAAATATTGATACAGTAATTATTTCTTTCTTAAAATGAGATGGATTAAATGTACAACAAATTTTGTTTCAATGATCAAAATTGTACAATTGTGAAATTATAGGGATCAAAAATGTTTTTAATGGTTTGTTTGATTTATGAAGGAAAATGAAAAAACAGAGAGAGGAGGGAAAAAAAGGAGGAGAAAATAAGATGATTATTTAGAATGTTTGATATGAGAGTAGGTGAAAGGAAAAAATATTTATTAAATATCTTTAATAAAAATATATAAAGTAATGATAGTTTTATCTTTTAAATATAATAAAACACTACCTCTCTCTCATTTTCTTCTCAATTTGCTATTTCAAACATCGTGTTAAGCCTTAAAAAAATTGAGGAAATTTCATTTTAAAATATATGCAGCTGTGAATATTAATTGATTGGGAAATTAACGCGTCAGATAACAACTTTATAATTAGTTATACATATGCTTGTAATTTATCAAAGCTCAACTGTTCATATTGTAGTAGGGTTATAAACTTATAATTATACTTCAGATACTTTAAAATACACTTCTTCATATCAGAAAAGTGAAATCAAATTGTTAATTTTTTTTTAAAGGAAAGAATATAGCTAGATCCAAAATAGGCAGGAAGTTCCAATTTCTGCATTATAATTAGCACAAACAATTTAGTTCCTCCTAATTAAGATAATTCCAGTGAATATTTATTAACAGAATATTGTTAATCAGTTCCCGATATATTAAAGAAATAACTTCTTTTTAGATTTGGAAGCGTGAAGCATATGTTCTGCTTGCACGTACAACCAGCTTTTAATTTGTTTTTACTTTAATATACTTAATTAGCTTAGAAAATCTCTATTTTCAATTTAAAAATTTTTAATCTCTCGCGCGTTTGTTTTCCATGTTTCTTTTTCCACCGGTCTTTTCCATAAAATGTCTTACAATATTATTATTATTATTATGTATTCCAATTGGATCGTTGGTTGTTTCCTTACCCCCTGATTAATGTCAACATAAAAATTCTTTCTGGCAAAAATATGCTGTTGACAATTTTCCTCTTCTTATCTCTAAAGAACATAATCTTTCTTTAATTCATTATGGAATTCAGTAGTTGAGTCTTTTCAGCATATTGACACATGTACTTGTTTAAGCAAAGATTTATTTTTTAACATATATGAATATAAATATAATCACATAACCTCAATATTTTGATTTTATTATAGAAGGTTCAATTATTCTTTACCTCCTTGTGACGCAGCTGATTCCATATTCTATCTACCTTGATTGATTAGTGTCTTTTACATAGCAAACGTAGTCGAAAAATAAAGAGAACAAAATAGGAACAATTTTTGCCTTTGGCAATTGGCATCATGTAACGTCCATCTTGATGCTTCATTCATTTCCTGATTTATTAATCGAAATATATTCTTTACCCATTCCATAATAGCCCCACCCCGGAGTTGAAAATTGAATGCTCTCTAACTTTGATTCTTCGATTTCTTAGAGTCACTTTTATTCGTACTGATTCATCGGTTCAATTTGTATATGTACTCAATCATTGTTATGAGCTAATCCATCTAAAGTCTCTCTCTTTTAAGCTATTTTATTGGATTATGCTCTTAATCACCCGATAACCATAAGTCCACGTAATTAGAAAGGGACGTTATCACATTAACCACTAGAAAAGAAACCCCCCATATTATCTAGCTAAAAGAAAAAGGGAAAAATCCATTAAGCAAGCTATATCTAGTGGTAGAACCACTACATCAATATCTAGCCAAATTGAACGTACGTGGTCAGATGAAAAAAGGTTCTAGATATTTCCAAATACTCTGAATAAGATATTTGAATATGTGTTTTTTTTTTATCAGCGAAGATATTTGAATTTGTATGATACCTGGTAATAGGAGAAAAGATAATTAGTACAAAAAGTCTGTTACAAAAATGCTGAATTTCTAATGCTGAAATGCTACACAAAACGAAATCGGCTTGCATAATTAGTTGTGTCATTTTTTATTTTTTTTTAACAAACAATATGCATGATGACAGATAGAGAGATAAGATAAGATCAACCTTCTGAAAACATTAATTCCCTTGGCTTGTAATTGAACCAAAACTGTTTGTTTATCAATAGTGGCATAAACGTCATGAGTATCTTCGTTTCTATTCACAACCTCAATCATTAACAGATCGTGATCAGTAGTAATCTAATAACTATATGGTGACCTCATTTAATAATGACAGTATTCTTATGACAATTAGTCAGACTTAGATATTTAGAACATTGTATATATTTTTAAAATCGGCATGAAAAGTGGATATAGCACTATGAGATTTCTTATGTTTTAATCCGGAGTTAGCGTCAAAAGCAATAGGAATTTTCTGTTGCAACGCTGCAAAATAAAGGGAATACAAGTATTGGGTGGATGTGAGACGTACGTCTTCACTATGTTTTTCGCACGTACGCCATAGTTACGGATAAGGTAACTAGCACTTCAAGTTCAGGTTCGTGAATGTATTTTTTAATGAATTACTATATTAAATACCGCTGCAACAAATTATAGTTAGCTTTTATCTTTTTCTTTTTCAGAAACTTTATAAAAGTAACTGTACGTTCCTAGCTTTGTCTCTCTAACTAGTGAATGGTTATCACTTCACAATATATAATCCTGAAACCTGAGACTTTTTTTTTCTTTATGAATTGTATACACATAAACGTATATTGTGTAATAAGTATCTAATATATAGCATTAGTCAAGGCAAAAATTAAAATAAGGTATTTCAAATTGTATGAAAAAATAATAGAAGTAGAGACAATAGAAGTAGAGACATAAAATAGAGATAGATATGTGGTATATATCTGTGTATATTGAATTGTAATTTAATTGGAAAATTCCAAGCTGAATGAGCAGTCATTATTTTCATGTTCATATATATCTGTCCGCCAACAGGCACACATGAAGGATCCAATATTCTGGTTGTCTCCCTCTTAGACACAATGCATGCACGCTGAGCTATTGTTATCACGAGTCAATTGCACAAAGCTTTTTTCACTGCATCTAATTATTCAGCTACGTACATAGTCCTCTTTAACTTCCTTAATTTTTTAATTTCTTCAATCATTCATGCGTGTTTAATTTCCAACTTGTAACAGCTTTAATTTGGCATCTCATGCGCTCACTGTGGTCAATTCCAGCACCTATTAATTGATTAGGAATTTCTGTAGGCGTCAACTTGACTTAAGCAACAAATCTGCAAGTTGTCAGAGTGAATTTTCTTCTGACATCGCCTGGCCATAAACAATGCTGCTTGTAAATAAGGATCTATGAATCTCTTGGAACCTTATTGTAAATTTTGAACCATATAATATAATTAGACTTATCAAAACGATAAGGTTAGCGTTTGGAGAGCAGGGGTCAACATTATTCTTTTAAGCTTTATTTGTGGCTTCGTCGTGAATATTCTATATAAAATCTGGTTTAAGAAAAATGTCAATTAATTATAAAATTATTAACTGATATGACTTTTAATATAATTATTATAAAATATAATAAATATATTATGTATGGTAGTATGCGATTAAATAAAAGTGTAATTTTTTTTACATTATCATGCATATTTTATTTAATTTTAAAATAAAATTTGTATTAATTATTATATATTTTAATAAACTATTTTTAAATACATTTTTAAAAAAATAATTATTTTTTATGATTCAAAACAGTTTAATTTAGTTTAGTAATTGCTTAATAAAAGGTTGCGAGGGCACTAGAATGTTGGAACAGGCTTGGGCTTACCTCGTTGGGCCTGGTTTCCATTCCAAGTTGGGTCCTGTGTTCTGGGCGAAGGGCGAAGGCTCAAGTCACGTGGCTCTTAGAATGAAGTATGTTATTATTACCCGGCGGTGAGGGAGGTTGAGGTTGGAATAGAGCCACATATAGGGCGAAGAGGTGCCACGTGTACGATTTTCCCTCTCGCTCTCTGCACTTCCCAGTGACTTGTCTCTCTCTCTCACAAGTCCTTTTTTCGCCGATGCTAACTCTACAAGCTTCGTCTCGTAAAGAAAATTCGAAAGCTCAATAGAGAAAACTCAATTGAATCATCAAATGAGGACAGTGCTTTTGCGCTTGATCCATTCCACGCCTTCCATTTCCAGGCTCAAGTATGCTTTCTCTCTTCTCACTTTTATTCCTTTTTTCTTTTTAATTTTAACCGTTATGTTCCGTTATCGTGTCGTTTTTCGTTCTAACTCAATTCGAGACG